>JARJDV010007357.1:0-11353 GCA_030264675.1 Anaulacaspis nigra | reverse complement strand
TTGTATCGTGCCCCGGGGATAGTTATGCGCTGTTCATAAAGATAGACATGTTTAATTATTTTCTAATCAATAGTTTATCGAATATGATGTGAAAGCCTAAATCTCCATCTTCTCCAACGAAGCCCAGCTAGCACCCTGAATAAACCTAAGCCATCTTAACACAATGGTCTCGACTGATGAATCAGCTCCAGTTTGGAAAGTAATTTCCACCAAGAAGTCAGTGTGTTTCGGGTATTGATTCTGAGGCCGTAAGTCTCTTCTTTTTTTAGGTTTCTCACTTGATAGATCGTGTTTTCGCCCTGAGAGGGAATTATGGTTTTGTTTATTTTACTCTTTGTATAACTGTAAGAGAGGGCTGCGCCGATCATCTTTCCATAGTCATACCCCAGCTCCAGAGCATGAATGTATTCAGGTTTCAGGTCGGGATTGCCCGACACGCCGGAATATTCGCTGACGTAGTAAATCCCGGGATTCAGACTCATGTAATTGGGCCTTCCGATCCTTTTCGAGTAAGAAACGGAGAGCGATGATTTTTTTGCAATCTCTTTGCTGAAGAATATACTCGGGAACCAGTCTCGGTAATGTTGTCTTTTTTTTGCGTTCGACGGGATCAAAAAGCTCTCCCCCAGGGTATATTCGCTGCGCAATCCCGCTTGAGCCTTGATTTTACTGCCGAGGAGGTCTTCTGTGGAAAGAGAAAAGTAGCCGGCGATGATCTGCTCGTTGTATTTAAAATCATTGCTTCTTTCCGGATCTATTCGGTAACGGCCGTTTTGGAGAGATTCAAAGCTTATTTTATTTTGATTGTCTACACGGCTGTATCTTCCTCCCATCTCTATCTTGGCCCATGCGAGAGGTTTGGTGTAGTCTGCCCGGAAAGAGAAGATGTTATAACGTTTGTTCCCGAAGGAGCGCAGCGTATTCGAACGAGTAGGAACGCCTTGATTGTCGGAATATTGATTGTTGTAGTCGGCTTTCTCTTTTGAACGGATGAAATTCATGTCTGTCATCACCTCAAGTTTTTGTCCCAGAGTATCGGGCTTTAAGGTATAGTTTGCCCTGAAGGTTTCATTTTTGAAATTGCCGTTATGGCGTGATATTCCGAGAAGTTTCGATGAGACCGTATTTTTTTGAATGCCCATATCGATACGGTTGTTCCGAGAAATATTCGATTCAAAATATCCGAATTCCAATCCGATGACGTTTCTACCGTTTATCTCATACGCTGAGCCTATTTTAACATTCGGAAGCTTAAAATCGGCAAATATGTTCTGGGTGTAATCATAGCGAGCAAGCGGTAAATATTCCCCACGCCTTTCCTCTATTTTTTTTGCATCTTTTCGATAAGCGCCCAAGAAAGAGAACGAAAGCTTTTCGCTTAATCCGGCGTCCAACATCAAAGAGCTGTCATGTTCGGAGCGTTTCCCCCCGGTATACTTTTCAAGCAAGTTGACGCTAAGCCCCCTTTTCGCTTTTTTGTCGGTGATGATATTGATGATCCCTGCGCTTTCAGCCTCATACTTGGCAGAAGGATTGCTGATGATTTCTATGGATTTCACCGCATTCCCGGGCAAACTCTTTAAATAGTTCATCAAATCTTTCTCTTTCATTTAGCTACGTTGACCGTTGATCATCACCAGCACGTTTTGGCCCTTGATCTGTATTTTTTCATTGAATTGATCGATCCACAATCCCGGGGCGTATTCCAAAGCCTGCAAAACGTTTTTACCCTCGAGAAATTTGTTGCCGGAGATATTGAGAACGGTTTTATCGGCCTTTCGTTCGATCAAGGGTTTTTGACCGGTGACGACCACTTCTTGGCTTTTGTCGGGGCTAAGAATCAAAACCTCCAGATCTCGGTCTTGGGAGTGTAGAATTTCTTTGGCAAGGGTTCGGTAGCCGGGGGCTTCTGCACTGAGGCGATAGCGGCCTTCCGGAACTTTTAGGGTGAAACGACCGTTTTCATCGATGGGTAGATGGATTTCTTGAGCATCATCATCCTGACGCAAATGCACTTGTATATAAGGTATGATCTTGCCTTCAGGGGATTTTATCTCTCCGCTGATGGAGTAGAGAGACTGAGCGGGCAAAGGGTTGAACGCTGATAAAAACATTGCGAAAACAATAAGCTTGGCAGTAGTGTGGCTCATATAATTATCCGGTTATAAAATAGAAAAATATCTCTGAATATAAATATTATTTTAAACATAGTATATGATGAGACCTCCGTAAGGGTTTGATTGCCTATTTATCTAAAATTCTTGTTTGGGAAAAAGAAAAGTAAAACGCTTTCCGTTGTCTCTGTATAATGGATTTTGTCAAGTAGAATAAGATACATATCTTTGCAGCCTTGAAATAGTTGCAGCATTAAACTTTGAAGATGTGGATGCATTGAGTTTTAAAACCGTCTCGGTCAATAATCTTACCATCAAGAGAGAATGGGTGATTGTTGACGCTGAGGGGCAACATCTTGGAAGATTGGCCTCCAAGATTGCCAAAAGAATCAGAGGCAAGCATAAGCCTGACTTTACTCCGCATGTAAACTGTGGAGATCATGTCATTGTCATTAATGCCGAAAAAATTCAACTCACAGGGAATAAGTGGGAAGACAAGCTTTATGTTCGTTTCACGGGATATCCCGGAGGACAAAAAATCACTACTGCACGAGAAGAATTTGATAAAGACCCTAGACGATTGATCGAAAAGGCCGTCAAGGGTATGCTTCCCAAAAATCGCCTCGGGAGCCAACTGTATAAAAATCTACATGTTTACGAAGGGGTAAAGCATGAGCATGAAGCCCAGCAGCCCAAAGTTTTGAAAATAGATGATATTTTTTGAGTATGGAAGTCATACATACGATAGGAAGAAGAAAAACAGCCGTTGCCCGTATCTACCTCAAAGAAGGACAAGGAGATATAAAAATCAAAGAGCACGGACGTAAAGCCAAAAAGCGAGGACGAAAGGCAAAAGAGTGGGATCATAAAGAATATTTTTCACATCCTATTTTTGTAGATGAAATCTCACGAGCTTTTGTTTTGACCGATTCTGTCGGCAAGTACGACCTTACCATTAAGGTCGGCGGTGGAGGAATAAGCGGTCAAGTCCAAGCCGTTTGCTTGGCCATTGCTCGCGCGTTGTGTGAGTTGAATTCCGAGAACAGAAGCATACTGAAACCTGAAGGGTTATTGACACGTGACCCGAGAGAAGTGGAGCGTAAGAAGTTCGGACAGAAAAAAGCTCGGAAGAAATTTCAGTTTTCGAAACGTTAACGCAATAGTTTTATTGGAGGCTCGTTGCATGCTGTTGATTTTGAAAGGAGTCTCCAATCGTTTGATTATAAGAATTGGTACAAATTAAATAGAAGCAAATTCAGTCAATTTTTGAAGTAATGTCACAAGTAAATGTTCAAAATTTGTTGAAGGCCGGAGTTCACTTCGGGCATTTGACTCGAAAGTGGGATCCTAAAATGGAGCCTTACATATTCATGAAAAAAGGGGGCGTTCATATCATTGACCTCTCGAAGACAGCTGCAAAAATCAAAGAAGCCTGTGCGCCTTTGCAACGTATCGCGTCATCGGGTAAAAAGATATTGTTTGTTTGTACCAAGAAGCAAGGCAAAGATATCGTAGCTGCTTATGCTGAGAAAGTAGGTATGCCCCACGTTACGGAGCGTTGGCTTGGCGGTTTTTTGACCAACTTGCCGACCATTCGTAAGGCGGTAAAAAAGATGAATACCATCGATCGCAAGAAGAAAGACGGCATTTATGATGTTCTTTCCAAAAAAGAACGTTTGCTCATAGATCGCTCGCAAGCGAAACTTGATCTTAACTTAGGTTCCATTGCTACGATGACTCACACGCCGGCTGCTTTATTCGTGGTGGATATCAAGAAGGAGCACATCGCTGTGGCGGAAGCCCAAAAGCTTAATATACCGGTGTTTGCCATTGTAGACACCAATTCCGATCCTCTTGAAGTGGATTATCCCATACCGGCCAATGACGATTCTTCCAAATCCATTGACTTGATCATGTCGTATATCACTGAAGCCATCATGGAAGGACTTGCTTCAAGAAAGACGGATCGTGAACAAAAATCGGAAGATAATCAAGATCAAGTTGTAGAAACTCCGGAAGAAGAGTGCACGAAAGCATCGAGTTCAGTCGCATCAGAGGGCGAGGAATAAAGATTCGTCTATCTCTCCAAAATATTGAAAACGGCTCGACTTTATCCGATCTTGAGCCGTTTCTTTTTATAAAAAAAATTATTGTAGAATTAAAGTAATAAAGAATATGTATCAAGTAACAGCTGCAGAGGTTAATGCATTGAGAAAAAAGACAGGCGCCGGTATGATGGATTGTAAAAATGCTTTGGTAGAAGCTGTCGGTGATGTCGATAAAGCCATTGAGCTCTTGCGGAAAAAAGGACAAAAAATAGCTGCCAATCGTTCAGATCGAGAAATCAACCAAGGCGCAGTCATCGCTAAGGTCAATACGGATCACACTACCGGGGCGATCGTTACTTTAGGTTGTGAAACCGATTTCGTGGCAAAGAATGAAGGTTTTGTAAAGTTGGTCGCTGACCTGGCAGAAATAGCGCTTTCATGTGATAAGCAAGAAGCTCTTTTGAATGCCTCATTAGACGGAATTTCCGTACGGGATAAATTCATCGAGCAAACCGGAGTCATAGGTGAAAAAATAAGTCTCGAAGCTTTCGAAAAGTTACAAGCGCCTTTTGTCTCCTCTTATATTCATATGGGCAATAAAATCGCTACTTTGGTAGGATTTTCCGGGGCTCCTGCAGGAATAGAAGAGGTTTCTCGAGATGTAGCCATGCAAGTGGCGGCAATGAATCCTCTAGGTCTCGATGAGAAAGATATTTCTCCTGAAGTGATTGAGAAAGAATTGGAAATCATTAAAGATCAGTTGAGAAAAGAAGGTAAGCCGGAACAAATGTTGGAGCAAATTGCTCAAGGCAAATTGAAAAAATTCTTTTCGGAAAGTACATTGGTGCACCAGGCTTTCATTAAAGATCAAAAGATCTCCGTAGGAGATTATATCAAGAACTTTAATCCCGATCTCAAAATCACAGGATTTAAGAGGTTGAGTATATGATAATAAAAAAACGGGCTGCGTTTGAGGCAGTCTTTTTTATTGATTCTCGGTGGGTTTCGGGAAATTTTCCGTTGAAGATGTATGCAGATTTCCACTTTTATCCACGTAGATAAAATAAGCTTCGAGATTCAAATTCGGGTGTGATTTTAGAAGCGCCTTGCTTTTTTCGACCCCCAGGGCCATGAAAGCGGTAGCGTAACTGTCGGCAGTCATACAATCTTTGGCCAGAACGGAAACGGATAATAAGTCGCTTATGATTGGGTAACCGGTCTTGTGATCGATGGTGTGGACGTATTTTCTCCCCGTTTTGCGATCGATTTTGTATTTTCGATAATTTCCTGAGGTAGCGAGCGCACGGTCTTTTAACGGTAAGTTCAAGATGAGGCTTTCTCCCAATTTTTGATTTTCTATAGGTTTTTCGATTCCGATCATCCAGGGCTTTCCCGATGTTTTCTCACCTTTGGCTCTGATCTCCCCGCCGATTTCCACCATATAATTTTTTATGTTTTGGCTTTCCAAATACTGACCGATTACATCCACAGCATAACCTTTGGCGATTGCGTTGAAGTCTAAAAAAACACCTCGAGGTTTTATGATTTTTCCGTCTTTTAGAGAAATTTGATTCAATCCCACATATTTCATCAGCTCTTTCAACTTTGTTGCGTCAGGAGTTATTTCCTTTGTCTCCGGTCCGAAGCCCCAGGCGTTGACCAATATCCCAAGAGTAGGGTCAAAGGCGCCTCCCGATATTTTGAAAATCTCTTGAGATTTTTTCAAAACCGTTTCAAAGTAACGGTCTATACGAATGTTGTCGTCTCCTCGGTTGATCTTTGAGATATCGGAATCGTCCGAATAGGTGGAAAGAGAATGGTTGAATTCCTTAAAAATATTATCGATTGCTGCCGAATGATCCTGATGGCCCGAATATTTGATGTGATAATAAGTTCCGAATATGTAGCCCCTGGACTCTTTAAAATTAGAGTTAGCTCGGCATCCGATCAATAGCGTGATTGCCAAAAGATAAAGCCATTTTATCATTTTTTCTTCTCTTGATAAGTTTGATATAAAAGAGCAGGGATAAGTACAAAAAGGAAAATAGGTTGCATCAAAAACCGTCGTACGTAAAATCCTGCAGTGAAGCTTACATTAAAACGGATTTCGATAAAATAGACGTAAAGCGGTGTCAGCACGATCCACATCAATAGATAAAAAACCGTCGAAAAACGCAAAAATTTTTCCTTCAAAAAAATCACGTAAAGGATGCATAGTGACAAAATCGCATTGAGTCCATATCGAAAAGTTATCGACAAAATATGGTGCGGTAAATCGATATCCGGAAATATTGCACGCATGAAATTTTTGCGAAAAAACGACAGAAGAGGATCGTAAAACAAAACTTCTTCATACCGCCTCACCGATATCAAGCACAGAAGCAGGAAGATGCCGTTAGCTATCCTAATGCCTTTCATTTGACGCATTTTTAAAGACGAAAAAAGCCACCCATATTATCCATAATATGAATATTGTGCCGTAGATGATGGCAGGAAATATATAATCGTGCACGGATTTGATATATTGCGGATAATAAGCGCAGATATAATTGAACCACGCAATACGGCCGATGTTGGATACGTGTACGATCAATAGCCCTATTAGGGCGAACAATGAAGTTTGTAGACATGTTGTCGAAAAGGCGATGATGAACGAAATGAATATGATCATAATGGATACAGCGTTGCAGCCTTCATTGATGATACATAGAATAACATTGTCGATGGCGATCAGCGGCCATAGATCGATTTTCGGATTGATGATGACCTGAGAATTGAATCCTAAGATATTCAACAGACGTGAACTCTCGTCAGCCACTTCCATCGTGAACGGGTCGGGGATATTGAGGCCGGCGTTATAATGGCTTAAATATATATTGTAGATAACCGTCAATAGTACATAAACTCCGAAGAACTTTAGCAAGAATGAAATAATGGGCTTGAATTCTTTCATGAGTGAAATATATGCATAAAAAAAGAAGCAAAATATAACCGTCAATAGCGCAATGATTTACAAGATATAAACATATCATAACCATCCTTCCCGAAAGGGTTTGTTTTAAAAAGGACTAACTTTGGCCACCGTAATGGCTCGATCTTTTTATCAATGAAAAAACTTCTATTGATGATCCTTGATGGATGGGGTATCGCTAAGGATCCTTCGGTTTCTGCCATAGATAAGGCTCATACTCCTTTTATTGATCTTTGTCATGAAAAACATCCTTATAGTCAGCTGTTGACTTCAGGTTTGGCTGTCGGCTTGCCTGAAGGACAGATGGGAAATTCGGAAGTCGGACATATGAATTTGGGAGCCGGCCGTGTAGTATATCAAAATCTTGTCAAGATCAATATGGCCGTAGATGATGGCTCTTTTGCTCGTAATAAAGAGCTTGATGAGGCCCTCAATCATGCTCTGTCACATCGAAAAAAAGTACATTTCATCGGGTTGCTTTCCGATGGTGGCGTTCATTCGCATATTCGACACCTTTTCGGGCTTATCGACGTTGCCGCCGCCAAAGGACTTAAAGATGTCTTTGTACACGCTTTTACCGATGGGCGAGATACCGATCCCAAAAGCGGAAAGACTTATTTGAAAGCTTTGCTTGATCATCTCGATCGCACTACAGGGCGTTTGGCCACGGTGGTCGGGCGTTATTACGCTATGGATCGTGACCGACGTTGGCCCCGTGTCAAAAAAGCTTATGACGTTATGACGCATGGCCTGGGAAATCAAACCGAAGATGTTTTGAATGCCGTGCAATCATCCTATGATCAAGGGATTACGGATGAATTCATGGAGCCTATCGTTGTGCTCGGGCCCGATCAAAAGCCTTTGGCTAAAATCGAGACGGGAGACGTGGTGATTTGTTTCAATTTCCGTACCGATCGCGGACGTCAAATCACTGAAACGCTGACACAGAAAGATTTTCCCGAGTATGGAATGAATAAGCTTGATCTTTATTACGTCACCATGACCTCGTACGATCGAAATTTTCAAAATATCCATCTCCTTTTTGAAGAAGATAACCTCGCGGATACTTTGGGAGAAGTATTGGAAAGACAGGGAAAAAAACAGCTCCGTATCGCTGAGACGGAAAAATACCCTCATGTCACCTTTTTCTTTTCCGGCGGGCACGAGAAACCTTTCCGGGGCGAAAAACGTATCATGTGCCCCTCGCCCAAAGTGGCTACTTATGATCTACAACCCGAGATGAGCGCCCGAGACATTCGTGATAATGTCATCCCCGAGCTGCGGAAAAAAGAAGCCGATTTCATCTGTTTGAATTTTGCCAATCCCGATATGGTCGGACATACAGGGGTGATGGCCGCCGCAGTAAAAGCCTGTGAGACTGTCGACCGATGCGCTCAAGAGGTTTGTAAAGTTGCTTTGGAAAATGATTACTCCATTCTTATATTGGCCGATCACGGTAACGCTGACTGTATGATCAACCCTGACGGCACGCCCAATACGGCTCATACCACACAACCTGTGCCTTGCTTTCTTTTGGAAAGAGCGCAACGATTTTCTTTGAAAGATGGAAAACTTGGAGATATTGCCCCTACCGTTTTAGAGTTGATGTCCATCCCTCAACCTGAGGCGATGACAGGCGTGTCTCTTTTGTCAAAACGATAGTATATGGAATCGAAAATTATTGCCGTAGATTTTGACGGCACTATTGTCGAAGATGATTATCCCGGAATAGGCAAGCCCAAGCTCTTTGCTTTTGAAACACTTCAAAAATTGCAACAAGAAGAAGGTTATCGGCTCATACTCTGGACGTATCGTCATGGGCCCGCTTTACAAGAGGCGATAGCGTTTTGTCGGCAACATGGCGTCACTTTTTATGCGATCAATGACAGTTTTGAAGGAGAAAATTTTGACTCCGAGCATGCCAGCCGAAAAATTCACGCTGACCTCTTTATTGATGATAGAAACCTGGGAGGATTTCCCGGTTGGGGGGAAGTCTATCAGATTATTACAAAAAGCATCTCTTTTTCTCTCGAAGAGACTTCTTACGAGATGCCAAAGAAGAAAAAAGGTTTTTTTAGATTTTGATCAATGATACAATCCAAGAATCTTGAAGAAATCGGATTGATACGACAAAGCGCGTTATTGGTGTCCAAAACTTTGGGTATGCTGGCCAAAGAAATCAAGCCGGGTGTCGATACCCTTTGTTTAGATGGTTTGGCTGAGCAATTTATACGCGATCATGGCGGTGTGCCCGGTTTTTTGGGATTATATGATTTCCCCAATACGCTTTGTGTTTCTCCCAATGAGCAAGTTGTGCATGGCCTTCCAAATAAAACTCCTCTGCGTGAGGGAGATATTCTCTCGGTTGATTGCGGTGTATTGATGAATGATTATTATGGCGATCATGCCTACACTTTTGAGGTGGGGGAAGTCGTTCCCGAGACCAAAGAATTATTGAAAGTTACCAAAGAGTCCTTATACCTGGCCATTGCTGTATGCAGGAAGGGCCGTCGTATCGGAGATATCGGTTTTGCCATCCAAAATCATGTGGAAGATTATGGCTATAGTGTAGTCAGAGAACTAGTCGGACACGGTTTGGGCAAACAAATGCATGAGGATCCCCAAGTGCCTAATTATGGCAGGCAGGGGCAGGGAAAAAAATTGGTCGAAGGTATGGTTTTAGCCATAGAACCCATGATCAATAAAGGGACACATCGGATCATTTATCATAAAGACGGTTGGACGATCACCACGGCAGACGCTCAACCTTCAGCCCACTTCGAACACGATGTGGCCATCATTGATGGAGCACCTTGCTTGCTTTCTACCTTTCAATATATTTATGAAGCTTTAGGAATCGTCTCGACAGAAGAAGATCTTTTCCGCTTTATGGTGACAGAATTTTAAAATCCTAAAAAATAACCCCAAAATAAGAGAATATTTTTTTTATATTTGATTCTTCATTCAACCTCTCATTTTAGATAATGAACTTAAGGTTACTTTTTGCCGTATCAGTGGGGATCATAAGTTTGAAGAATTATTCACAGACAAGCAAGTCCGCGATGCCCCTTTTTTCCGTGGAAGATTTTTTCAAAAATCCGGAGAAAAGCGCCTTTACCATTTCGCCCAATGGCCAGTATATTGCTTATTTGGCCCCTTATAAAAAACGAAAAAACATTTTCGTGCAGAAAATAGGCGAAAAGAAGGCTCGCAGGATCACTGCAGTGACGGAGCGTGATATTGACAGTTATTTTTGGGCCGGTGATGATCGACTGATATATTTAAGAGACAACGGGGGAGATTAAAATTTCCATCTTTTTGTTACCGGTCGTGATGGTAAAAATCAAAAAGACCTCACCTTTTTTAATGATGTAAGAGCGCAAATCATTGATGATCTGAAAAATGATCATCAGCATATGATTATCGGATTAAACAAACGCAACCCCCAAGCATTTGATCCCTATAGAATCAATCTCGATACCGGAGAATTGACATTGCTTTATGAAAATCCCGGGGACATCACTCAATGGTGGGTCGATCATCAAGGTCGATTATTGCTTGCCTCGAGTACTGATGGGGCAAATTCGACTTTACTTTATCGTGAAACCGAAAAACAACTTTTTCGGGAAGTTCTTACCGTAAATTTTAAAGATAAACTTGTGCCGTTGTTTTTTGATTTTGAAAAACCCGGTATAATCTATGCCCTTTCCAACATTGGGCGAGATAAGAAAGCCCTGATACGATATGATTTGACAGCGCGAAAAGAAATTGAAAAACTCTTTGAAGATGATGAGGTGGATGTCAGAGCAGTGCTGTATTCCAGGAAAAGAAAACTGCCCATGTTGGCTCTCTATGAGAAAGACAAATTGCAATGGAAATTCTTTGATGAAGAAAGCCGTAAAATATATCGGACTCTTCATGAAGAGATAGGAAAAGATCAACAAATACATCTGGTGACCACCAATAAGGATGAAGATAAATTTTTGATATTCGCTCAAAGCGATAAAAATCCCGGCGCTTATTATTATTACGATTTAAATGATCGGCAACTTACCCTATTGGCTACATTACGTCCCCGCTTCAAAGGAAAGCAGCTGGCCGAGATGAAACCCGTTTCTTATACTGTGAGACCATTGTGTTAAGGTGGCTTACGTTTATTCAGCCTTCTAGATGGGCTTCGTTAGAGAAGATGGAGATTTAGTTTTTCACATCATATTCGA
>JARJDV010007356.1:0-118883 GCA_030264675.1 Anaulacaspis nigra | reverse complement strand
TGCCTGTAACGTTCTTTGTACCCCAAAAGCATTGACTGCGGAATTTTCACCGAACCATCGCAAGCAACAACAAACAGCACTTCAATGCCCCCAAGAGAACCGACAACCGTCGTCGTCGTCATCGTTGTTGCCTTGCGGAAAATGCGTTTTGTTGCATATTCATATTACGACCTTCGCAACAATTCCAGCAATGCAATGCATACAAGCCTCCTTTTCCGGTTTCTAATTGCTTGCAAAGTCATGCCTCGCTATGCGCCATTAAAATTCCTCGCCTTCTCGATTCAAATAGAATTTTTAACAAAAAGGCGAACAGGCCAAGGTGGTGGAATTTGTTGATAACAATTATGAATTTCGACGGAGGCAACAATGTCGTCCTCATCCTGTTTGCAAAAGGGGCACGTCTGCGGGACAAGAAAGCATTCTCGTCATACGCGTCATTCTTGTACGACCACACACTTCACTTCACAGACGGAGGCGGCAAAGACGACAGCCGAGGAACGTGCCCGACTACTTAGTGGCTCTCTTTGTGAAGTGTGGCCGCTACTCGAAGGAAGAAACTGGAATCGTTGTCGTTGTCGTCGTCGCCGTGCTTTCAACGACAACGATACAACATCAGCATCGCCAAGATTGTGGTGCGCACTTTCAAACCGACTCAACCCAACTAACCATCCCTCTTACCCTATAAAATGCGGCACCTCGAGGCTCGAGGAATCAAAGCCATTTACTACTTTGCTGATGCAACCACCACACACGCACCCACAACTGCAAGCCCCTTCACCTAGTCGATGATGGAGTGTAATATAAAGAACGATGGATGCGAATACATGCGTGTGCTCACCCTTAACTTCCGAAAGAAGAAGAACGCAAAACTAGCGCACAAGAACAGAGAAGAACGTGCAACTCTTCGCGCTGCGTTTTTGCTCGAATAAAAACGACGAAGAAAGCATCGGCTGAATGGTGCAATGTGGAAGCACTCAAAATTTAAATCCGCTCCGGATGTTTTCACAAATTCTTACCGATATTAAACCAGGGCCACCCCCGTAGTAATAAAAGTTGCCTAACTTCTGCTACTTCTTCGCAAACCAAGGCATCTCACTTCCGTTTTATTGCACATCAAGGCTTGCTTCTTTACTTTTGTGCGTTTGTGTATTATTATGTTGACACATCAGCGTTTAACTTTTTGCTGATCTTTGAAGAATTATTAAAAATTATGAAAAGTATTTCGTCGCTGGTGCACACAACTCAAACAACAAAACAAGTAAAAGTAAATGCTTGCATCAAAGAGAAAGCAAAAGTCTAAAATACTTCACATATATCTATAAAATATAGATATAGCTATTCTGATACACATGATGATTACCTGGTTGACTTAATACCTTCTCATGCATAGAAACGCAAAGAGAGTCATCTCACTTTTCTCAATAGGGCAGCAGGCAGGCGCAGGCGGCGGGCTACAGGTACCGTTTACGAATTACGCCTCTCTTTCTACGAGTGTGCGGGCTTAAGGAATGGATTACGCGTGTTTTCAGCGTGCGGCGGCAAGCGGTGCGACGAGCATCAAGAAGGAAATAAAACCGTGAGGCGCGCACTCATGTATAAAACGACATATTCACCGAGTGCATCTGCGTGAATGCACTTGAATCATTCGTCATCATCAGAACGCGTGCTGCGTACCAAAGTTACTCACAAGTTTCATTCATGTTCACCGAGTTCAATCAATGAAACGAAAGACGCATCGATAATTTTCACTTTCGCGAACGCCCCGCCAATTACATACATACATATACGTATTCCGGTCAGCGCGCATCCGCAAAATAGCAACTACTGAACCGACTCACCTGAAACAAAAGAAAATATAGTTTAGCAACTAAGTAGATCACACAAAAGGTTACAACGATGTATTATGCAGGTGTATTGTTTCGCGCGCGCGAAATGATTAAGTACTAATTTCCTGCCCATTTCCGCTTTGGGTAATCTAAGGGTAGATTTGAATACATATGTTATTTAATACCTCTATTGTATATCCTCCCTCCTTCCCGCTTCTATTGGAATGTACATATTGTAATATTGCAAAGGATATGGAGGACCGGAAGTGCGAAATGTTATGTTCACAACTATGATCCTGTCAAAATGCGCCCTTTGCCCATTATATTTTGTGCTGCTGCTGCTTATGCTGGTTGCCCCAAAATATTAATGAAAATAATTCCTAGCAGTGCAATGAGAGCAGCAGCAGCAACAAGTAAATAGGTTAGCCATGTTTGAATTTCAAGCAGAAACCGGATGTGTAAAATCGGTATTTGGACCACCTAGAGTTAATCACATACATGGACAACCGTGGCTGGGCATAGACATCAATATTTATTCTATGATCCTGCATGTGTGTACGTTAGATGAAGAGATGTCATTTCTTGACGTTGAGGTTGCTACATCAACATGGCACTCATTGAATGTCGACGACAACAGCGACTACGACGACGACAGAGCGACCGGATAACGTTTATGGCCCTTCATTAGCGATAGGGGATAATTACAGCAATCACTTGTCCGAGAGGCGTCCCAACCGCCGTTCTCCGCATTCATACAACTCTATATCTGAGTGCGCATGTATATGCGTGTGTGTGTGTGCATTCAGCTATAAATTACTAAGGACGACATGGTGGCTCTCTCGCGTGCGCGCTCCTGATTTAAGCACACTCACCACGTTGTGTTGTTAATCTACGCACACGAACGTACGAAAAGCGGTGCATGTATTTGCACTGTCCACGCGCATGATACGTTTATCTAGCCGTCGCCACCGCATTGCACGTTGCTTGTTATTATGCTTCAATGCGCCGTGTCCCGGACGACACTTGAAAGTCGTTGTCGTCGTCGTCGCCGCCGTGTTCATGTCGCATCGCGATAATTTCGTACGGAATTTGTTAATTACAGACAAAAGCAGCCGGCAATAAGAATAAATAAAATTGCGGAGAACAAAGCATCGTATTGTGCTTGCACGCGCACTAAGTCGATTAGTAAATATTCTTCGTGCAATGGTAAATATTTTATGGACGACATCCCCTGAAAGTTTGTGGGTAAATTAAAGGAAATGCACTCGCTGAAGAAACGAACATGTGTAATCTTTAAGGAACAGACGACGAACGACTAGCTCTAATTGCGCACATTACGCGCACAAAACGCCCTCATTAAGTGAAGCGCGCGCGTGAGATATGCCGCCTCCGCAATTCGGGGTTTGCTGCCGGCGCAAAGACGCCACCGCCACCGAGGCCGCGCACCGATTGAACGAGTGCATTAAGCCACATCCGTCGCACTCGCACCGTACGCGCGTTTGCATGCCACCCGAAATTCGCTGTCCTTCTCATTTTTACGTCCGCACACCGCCAATGCCGGCGTCGTCTTCATAACATAAGTCAGCTCGCCGCCACCGCTGAATGAGCACACTTAATGTAATCGCAGTGTTTTAATTCTTGTCATAACTATGAATAAAAGACGCATAAATGCCGCGAATAATCCCAGTGAAATAAAAAGTTGTTTACGAAAATGTCATAGTTTTTAAAACAGTTCCATTGTCTCGCGCGCGCGCGTATGCTTTTCACTCAGCTAATTAACGACTGCGATAGAAATTTATTAATTAATTACGACCATTGTTTCAAGCTATGAGAATCGTGCATGTGAAAAATGTGTTTTCGTATTTTATTTCGTTATCTCCGTATCCTCCTTCTCCTCCGAAATGCATTAAATTTACAGTCCAGCCAGCCAGCAAAACGGCGGCAGTAGTTGCATATTTGATCCACTTTATATAAATTATTTAAAATGCGCATTAAACATTTTTATTTGAAATTTTAATACTAATTTCCTTCTTGCGTCGCCCGCGCGCACCTTTGATTGCATTATTCATAATTACAGCGGGCATTAATTACACGCGCGTAAAAATTTAATTGACTGCAAGTGAAAAGAAAACTTATTAAATATTTAGTGCTTGAAAAACGTGCAACGTGCGCTCTGAATTATGCATCCTCTCCGTCAAACGAAAAATCATTCGAACGCGACGAAACACAATATTTAAGGTTGCATTTATTAAATCATTAATTTAATTAAAACGTCGGCGACGACGAGCACACACGCATGCAAGGAAGAAAACGCAAAAAGAAAATAATAATAAGAGCAGCAGCAGCAGCAGCCAAAGGGCTGCTTGTTCGATGCATAGAGAAAACCTAGTTGAATTCATCTTTTTATATCGGTGTGCGAACGCGCAGTAGCAGCCAGCAACTGCCGCGGCGCGTCGTCGTAATGTGATACAATTTTCTTCACAAGCGCGCGCGTTGTCGCGATTGGTGGTCAAACTCCATCTTCACCAGTTGCCAACACTTTCCAGCGACGTGACGTAATGATGAAAAGCAACAAAGAAACGTGGACACTTAAGCCATTTAGTGAAATGGTAAACGCCTCAATTACGCACAATACTTAAGCTGCAAGATGACATGTTAATTAAGTCCGGCGTGCACGTCTCATTGCGCAAGCAAACGAGGTACGATTGTATTCGCATTTCGCGCAACGAGTGAAAATCCAGAGTGCCCTATTTGGCGAACGTGGCATTTTATCAAAAAGCGAACGCGAGCGCACAAGTCGCGGAGCGCGCGTGCAGGAATTGCAAGAGCCGTTTCCTTATAATTAGATATCTACAAATTTGGTATATTTTAATAAACGATTTTCAATGCCGTCCAAGTCCATCTTGGACTTTCTGTACTACTACTACTGCCACCACGAGGTACAAGAGTACTGCACTTATTTAACCGCAGCACGCATTACATCACGCATTCCATTACACTCACAAGAGAAGAGCAACAACACACAACAACAACAACAAAATACCGCCAACATATTTTATTATTGTTCATTAATTAACAAGTGATTTTCCATTGCAATTTTCTTCATGCACTAATACATTGCATTGCAGGTCCATGCATTAGAGAATTACAACTAGTTATTTGAATTTCTTATTATCCTAGTTTTTCATTCGCGTTATCATGAGTTATACGCGATTAAGACACGCAATATTAGTGTGAATTCTCGCGCGGAATGCGCTCTGCGTATGATTTGCAAACGACGACGACGCAAACTCTATATGGAGAGCGTGCTCATTGCAATAAGTCATCCGCGAGCTTAATCTGAATTAAAACGTGCAAAACTAGTGGCCACTTCTTCATCGAGAAGTTGACCAAAACGGCGGTGTAATGAAACAAGATAAAAATAAATAAGCACAAGTGCTAAAAATACAGCCGTTGCGGCGGCAACGACTCCGTCGGCGGTCGTAACTCTTTGCTTGCACTACTCTCGGCGAGCTAAGAGATAATAAAAATTAATTTAAGACAAACTCTCCTTCGCCCGTCTTAAAGAGAGAGAGCGCACTTGATGCAAACGCGAATAAATCTCGGCTGGTAGTTTCGTTCGTGTTTGCCTTTTTAATTAAATTAAATGAAATTTTTAATCTCACTTATCTGCGAATCAACTATCTTACTTAATTTTTAATTTCAGCGGAGCAAACGCGAGCGCACTCGACGCGCGTTCATTACACGCTATTATTTTAAGAAATTATTATTCATCATACCTTCTAGGAATTGCTTGCTACGTACGTACGTACGGCATAATAATCTCTTTCATAATATCTAATAAATTCTCGACTCATGTGAATTATCTTTGCGCTCTCGTATCGCATTCTTGTGGTGTCCGCGAGGAAAAATAACTAAATTTTCCAGCGTCAAGAAACACTGCGGTTGGGTTTTTCCGCACCGCAAACAGCGCGCATAATATCCGCACATAAACGCGCTAATATCGTCGGCGGTGGCTGTTGTTGGCGGGCGATGATATTCAAATGCTTTGCCTTTACAACAATCGATCGTCCAAACAAACAGAACACGCGGAGAAACGCTGCAATTGCTTGGCAAATAAACACTTTGTGCCATAAATACAGAGAGTTTCAAGTAGCACTTCGAGGAAGGAATCATTCTAAATTAACTGAAAATACACAAGTGTTTTCATAACTTCCAAATTCATCAACAGCGACAAACATTTCTCTTAATTTACGGAATAATGCACGTTACTTAAAGTAATCAAATATCAACTCATATTTGCAATACTCATAGATAGATAGATAGATATTTACATTGAAAACATCAAAGGAATTGCAATTTACAATTATTCAATTGTTTTATTACCATTTCAAATATTGACGTTTTCGAACTTTTCCACTTCATAGCATCGCATTTGACAAATGTCATGATAAATTAAATTACAGGCCCGCACGTTCCAAATTGAATTAAAAAATCATGATACTCATAATAACGCCATTGGCATGCCTCACACTCTTAATGTGCTGTATACTCTTGTCGAAGCCGATTTACGTCGTCTAACACAAAAAAGAAATTAGTGAATTTTCAATTTAGTGTAAGGAAAAACGCATTAAACTAGTCGGTGATTACCTTGTAATCAACGTGCAAACACACCGCGCAAAAGAATTCAATGGTGAGCAGATATAAAACGAGAATAAACTCCCAAGCCGCAAAAAAGCAACAACCACGACGAACGTCGACGACGAGGTATGTGGTAGTAGGTATTGGCGATAAAAGCGCGTAATGGGCAAATAATAAAAATGTTTATTTGCTTCTTCAACAGTCGAATACGCGTGCACAAAGCGTCCGACAATTAGTGTATCCGAAGAAGTTCCTGCGCGAGCTCGTCGGCAGGATGGCTCGCTTCGAAATGCATTCGTTCGTTTGGTGGTTGCGAAGTCATTTACGTGCGATTCGCCAGGGTGCGTGCGAGCAAAAATCCGGCGAATGCGTTTGGCGAATTTCATCCAACGCAAAACTCGTCCTCTCTCATCAATAAAACGTGATCGTTCGTAATTAAATCCAATTACGATCGGGTGCGCGCGCGTTTTCTTAGCGCATGCATGCATGGTGTATGGTGCATGCGCGTCTTTTTACCACCGACAAGCGAGCGTATTTTGTAATTTGTGCAAGCGCAGCAATTAAATCTTTGCACGCTTTAGAACTCTTTTTATAGTAATGCAATGTAGTTTAGGCCAATTAGCCGTGCAACCACTTTTAAATTCTGTTTGGAACATCCACCATTTCATCTCTCTCTCCTCTAGTGCGCCGTCATTATGCATAAAATCAAAAAGAATGCTGTTGCTGCTGCCGCGTTAGTTGTTCGTATAAAATTTTACAACACCGCATTAGTGTTATCATTAAATCGAATGGCGTGTTCGAGAAATGTCAAAAACATTCACGTGTTCTCGTCGTCGACGGACGGAACACGAAAGAGAGGAGTTAGTGCGACGATGACGATAAAGTGCAGTGTTCAATCACGCGGCATTCGCGGACTAATTGAATATTATGCAAATTTTAAGTACGCACGTAACACGCATTTTGCTGACATGTCCGCGAGGCGTACAAATTCTCAAAGAATCCCTCACGGGATTATATAGTTCAATTATTGCTATTCGTGCTAGTCGTCAAAAACTAGTTGTGGCTCAGCTCGTAAAACATGCAATAAACTAACTAGCCAACAAAACTATTCCCCTCAAACTGCGCGTAATTTTCTACTTCTAAATATATATTTTATACGCAAGAAAGTTGAAGAATTCTGCTCGATTCAATTATCACGCATATGATTTTGAAAAGGAAAACGCGCGCGCGAGTTCCTCAAGTATGCGCGCGCCAGCACACATTTACAGTTCGGAACTGCGTTCTGCGCACTCGCCAGGACTTAAGTAACGTACGCTCAACACGAAGTAGAAGAAGAAGAGGAGGACGAGTGGGGGGCAAGGCCGACCGAGGGATGCGAAGGTCGCGGGTGGAATGAACCTACGAGTGCGCTTACTTACTTCTTCTTGCAACTTGCTGCAAGCAGCTAGCAACAACAAGATTTTCAACTGGTTACAAACTTCACACACATCACACATGTCCATGCATTCATCTTTCAATCTCATAAGTTGAAGTTGAATAATCGACCGATACATATGCACCGTGCATTTCCTACCTGGAACTAATTTACTTTTTTTTTGCAAAAAAATGAAATTAGGCTGCAAGACGAGCAATAAATCTTTCAATTTCCAAACAACGGAAAAGTGGTTAAAAGTGAAACCGCCTGCCTATTCTTCAACTTTGTGATTCAATAATGCATCGAGTACTTATCGTAATCACAAATGTGCGCGCAAGTGTGCGCTTCCCATTCATTTTGCCTGAAAACATGGAAGAAAGATGTTCTGGGCTGATAATGCAATGCGGCAATTGAATCGAACTGACGATGATTACATGGACCATGCCGCGCGCCGCTTCAAATTCACTCCGTTTTGCCGTTTCGGCTATGCCTCTGCACTGGCACTGCGCACGGTTGTTCATAATCACGCCACATCGCTTCGGATGTGATAACGTTTGACGCCGCGCGCGTTGCAATGCAATCGAGGCCAATCAAAGAGGCAGGCGGGCGCGCGATCCGATGCAATTGGAAAACCGATGCATTCAGGGCAATTCCAAAGTGTTGTTGTTGTTAGTTATTCTTGCGCAAACGCATAATAGCTGCCAATGTCGTCGAACACAAGAATCAAAACGTGTGATTGCCCATTGATACAACTTCTCATTCGATGTGAATAAAAATTTTCTCTCAATGCTATTATTACTACACACACTACATACCGCGATGAAATCAGCGCGCGCGTAAAAAATGCAAAACTAATTTAAAACTTACGCGCCAAATACGTACGAATGCAATTTAAAAATCAGATATATGTTTGTTTAAACAATTTGCAAACTAATCAAACAAACATCCAATATATACAATGAATAAAATTCCACGCAATAAAAAAGCAATCACGAAGCAACAATTTATTCATGTTTTTGTAAGTTATACTTTGCTAAAATAAACAAATCAACAGTACAATCCCGTTGAATAATTATTGGCACAATGAATATTTGTTTTTTGCGGATGCCTTTTTTCTGCATGCAAAATTTACGAAAAATGTATTTGCGCGCGCGCAACACAAAGAAGTCCATTTCTATCTACTATTAATTAATTGCCTCCTCTTAACACTTATCCTCCATTCTGCTAACTCATTCACCGCTAAATGGACGAATAATAACGTATGAATTCCGAAATGTTATTAAATACAACAAGAAAAAGCGCAACGCGATAAAATCAAATTAGAAAACGTAAAATATTACACCTTTCGAGATCGCAGCATTCGGCATGCAGATAATCGAGCGAATAGATGATTAAGCGTCGTAATTAACTCAAAGGCTAATTGGCCATAAAATAAATATCAAATATTATGCGATGTGTTCGCAAAATTTGCACAATTTGCACGTTTTATTGCAAGCCGAGTTGAACGCTCTCGGAAATTTTCGCTCGCAATGTTTCGGCGCTTACCGCCACGGATGCGCGATGCGCCTTTTGCTCCAAACGAATTAAGCGTATAAGGAACCGCAGAAAAAACTAATTAGTCAGATGGCATCTACTACTCCGACTGCTGCTTTGCTTGCTAACTTGCTTTGTATAATCTAATCGAGCGCGCGCGTGCAATAGCTGCAGGATTTTTGATGCACATAATTTACAACAGTATAACAACACATGTGTGTACGCGCGCGCGCGCGCCTGTTTGTTTCGTGCGGAAGAAAATACGCAAACAAATGGTGCGCCGATGCGCGCATTGATAACGTGCGCACCGTATTTTCCCTCCTAACTCATTCGAACGCAGTTAGTGCGCTGATAATTAAAACATAATCGTTTACGCAAACGGTGAGAACTGCCGGAGAAGAGTGCGCGCACCGAGTAGCAGCAGAGCAAATGGAATTTTGCTCGTCAACTTGTGCTGCTGCTGCTGCTTCATCTTCTTCTTCTTCTTCTTCTCTGCTACGCTTGCGATTGCTGCGTAGGTTACTGCAGTTGTTCTGCACACGCAGATTGCTGATATCATCCCGAGAACGATCGCAAATTGTTGCATGCTTTAATGAGAATTAAGCAGCAACGATTTTTCATAAATTATCCTTTTCATTTCTGCTTCCTACATTATAAAATTTGCTCTTGCCATAATCATAATACTAAATTTCATTTATAACGACTCAACATTCAAGTTTCAACGAAAATGATTGAAATTCATTTCGGATATAACGACTTGTAATTAATTTGCCAACGTTATTAGTACCTTAGTAAAATTAATAAATTTTTCTTTGACGACTAAAAGTAAAACAATTCAAGTTTCTTGTAGTTTAAAACTTTTTTATGAAGCGAGCTTCTGCCGTTGAATACCGATGATAAATAAAGTCATAACGTGCAACACATGTAAGCAGAGAAATATTAGGAGCAAAAAGCAAAATACCATAAAGTAATACAAGCTATAAAGCAATGTAAGGCGTTTTTATGATGCAGCGCGCCCGCTCTGCCGCTCTCCACACCGCGTATTAACTAACTACATTAACAACAATGATAATGTTGAATGCACGTTGCATTCATAAAATCGAGAAGATGAGAGATGGAACGTTAAAAAGTTGATGCAGTCGAAACAAACGCAGGAAAAATATCATAAAATAAATACATAAATAAAACTCGCGGCCTATTCATTCAAACGAAGCCGTACGTGCACATTGCAAATGCGCTGCTCTTCTTACAACGAGAGAATAAAAAATAAAGTTGTAACTTGATAAATATTTCAATTGCTTGTGGGCCGAACTCAAATCGTGATAATCGTGATCTTCATTAAGATTTTTATCTCCAAATCAAGTTATGCTCAAGTTCAAATAATGCTGAGAGAGAGAATTAAGCATTCCGAAATTATACACAAAAGCGCTGGTCAGAAATGTTGAAACGCATAATTAATATTAATTAATAAATAGTGTGCGCACATCATGTAACATAATTTCATCCAAAAACTGTTTCGCATAATTATTTAAAATTATGTTAATTAAATTCTGTCGCCACCGTCAGCATCATAATAATAATTAATAATTCCAAATTATTCAAATATTTTGAAGCGATTAAAATGAGTAATGATCAAATTTTTTAATGGCTTCATAAACCCCATTGTTAGAATCATTAAACGCTCCGACAATAAAGCGAATCTATCACAACGCAATCACATTACGCCGCGTGACGTTTATTGATAAGCAAATCACTGGCGTTTTAATTAGCGAAATAAATTAGTTTTCCAAGTGGGGAAAAATGTAATTAGAAGAGCGGCGCGCATGTGCCTCATTCGTCACACATTTCACAGTCAATAAAATTTTCGCGAGTACGCACCGATCAAGTGAACTGAAGCGAGCACGCTAAACATAAACTCGGAAAAGCGAGTCAGCCAAAAAAATCGCAAACGTCCGGACGAACCGAGATGAGTGAAGAGCAAAGAAGAAGAAGTTAATGTATCGAATAATTCCGGCCGGCGAGAGAAGGAACGAAGGAATGAATACCTACGGCCGATTGAAAATATTACAAACTACCATTCGTCGTCTTCGTCCCCGGACTGCTGCAGTCGCAAGGTAGCAACGTGTGCGCTAATGTGTTGAACGACTTCCTTATTGATTAATTAAATTAATTAAATTTGCTCTCGTGCACTGCGGTTACTGCAGCCGCTGCTGCTGCTGTTGCTGCTCTCGGACATTTGCATAGGTAGATGCGTTTTACGTAGCGTTTGTTATTTATTCGCGATGCGAACGCGCACGAGATGTACGAGTGTATCGCATGACACAAGTCCTGATTTCAGCCGGCTAGTGTGCTAATGAGCGACTTACTACTTGCGCGCGCGCGCGTCTCGCGAGATATTTAGTCTCGAATTCAAATTTAATCAAGCACAACAAACGTCTTGACTTACGGAAGCGCAAACGCGAGAAGAGCGTGTTGATAAAATATTTTGAACGAGTGCACAACACCACAATCCCATGGGAACGCGCGCTTGACAAATTAATGCATGGGAGCCGGAAAGTGTCTCTCTTTGCGCGTTATCAACTTGTTGATA
The DNA here is from genome assembly GCA_030264675.1 of Anaulacaspis nigra. Lineage (NCBI taxonomy): Eukaryota > Metazoa > Arthropoda > Insecta > Coleoptera > Staphylinidae > Anaulacaspis > Anaulacaspis nigra. Next base: position 106,879 of record JARJDV010007356.1, on the reverse strand, counting down.
TCTCACAGTTGCACTGCGCACCGCCGCTGAACGGAATGTGCTTTACTTACTCTCCTCTACCTACGATTATTGCCACTGCCCTTAGAATTCGAATTGGGATTGGCATGCGCATGCACGAAACGAAAAACTTCTTGCGCATTGTATGCGTTCGCATGTAAATCGCAATTCGAAGCGATTTAATTGCAAATGTGAAGCGTTTTAGTCCGCCAACGAACGAACAAGCAAACAAACAAACAACGAGCGTATGTGCGCTTCTGGTTTTCTACAATTCTGAATGCCGGGGAGTGCCCGATTTACTTATTGTTCGCTGGGCACAGCGTTATCATTGCGGAACATAGCGTAAACGGTTAACCAATTAGTGAAGATCTTGTTTCGATAACGTATAAACTATGAGAATAATAATTAGCAATAACATTCAACGTTTTATCAATTACTTTAATTCCGTGCATATTCCCTATACCAATACAGGATAATTATTTATTTAAATGTTAATTAAATTAAGAACGCGAGATTAAATATGGAAAAGTACGCGAATCAATAAAACAACGGCTAGAATTAAATTCAATACAGTATTAAAGAGATTAAACAAGCAATAATTAAACAAGTATATAGTACGAGCGAATGCAAATTGCAAATCGAAGATAATATGCGCCGAGATGCATATTAATAATGCAGATTTAGTTAATCGATGCTGGCATTCGAATTTACATCGTATTCATCCAATGCGAGCCGTATTGCGCGCATTGTGTTCAGCTTGTTGAATGCAGCTCGCGAGCTTGTTCGTTCGGTGGTTCGCGTATCGTGTGATAATAATATTCGCTTGGGTTTTAAAGTGCAATGATTTTATCGCCTCTTTAACTTATCATAAATAATCCGTAATTCGCTGTGGAATGGATATGCAGCTACTAAATCCGAAACGCAAAAAAGTGCTCCATAACTTTAATTCCGCCTCAAACGATGTGGCATTTGAATCGACCGATTAATTTCAATTTTTGCGATTATCCACCACTATTAATCCGATTTCTATTCGATCAATTTGTGCGCACTTTGCGAGCAATTTGCAACATCTTGTATATTTTGTGCGCATTGTAAATGCAATGGGCTGACCTCAGAGCAGCTAGCAGTGCTGTGAATTCAGTGCTTTCGATTCTATTAGTGAACGAGTGTGCGCGCACGCCGCGTTTGTGAATAGTTTGCGAGAGCACTTCGATCTTCGTGAAGAGCGCGCCGAGGCAGTACACACGCATGCGGTTTTACGCGATAATTTTAACGAACGACGCGACAGAATGTGTATATGCGTGCTGGTCGAATAAATCAAGCATGTGGACGGGGAGTAGTGCAAGTCCAAGTACTTAGGTACTTTCCTCACTAAAAACTTTTCCACCAACTTCGACATGCTTGAATTTCTATAACTTGTGCTCTCCTCCGAAAGCTCGCTAGCTCGCTCGCTACTGCTACTGCGCACTTGCAATATTTTCGCGTAACATTTATTGCAGAAATAATTATTAAAGATAAATTCAAAAGTCTTAAAAATCCCACCGCAATAAAAGCACTTAAGTCAGCGCGCGGAAATTTAAAGCATCTCTTCCTTCGATGCGCTCGAAAGAAAAACTTTTAAACAAAACACTCCCGTTTCGTCCATTGCACGAAGGACGATCGCGAGGGGTGGCGGCGAAGAAGAAGAGGACGCCGCCGAATGGTCGTATAAATCCCTGGAAAGCCATTAAACGTGCTCGCGTTCTGATCGAGTGTTTATATCCTACCGAGAGATTATTTTCCTATTACAGGACGTCGTCAATTCTTAATCGAATTGAATGATAGCGTGCGCAAACATTTTGCAATACGTAAATAATTCTCTCTTCAAAATACAACACAACCGGCATACGTAATTAAACAGCAGAATACATTCACGCGTCGTCGGCGGCGACTTTTATAGAAAAATCTCAAATTAGTAAGCAATAAAGATGCGATTATTTTATGACGTTTAATTGGCCTTGAATGAGACAAAGGCGGGCAGGTACTAAACACACTTTAAAAAAGGGCAAATGATAATAATGATTCTCGCATCGCGGATGACAAATACGCTGAAAGTCGCTCGTAAAAAATTTAATGGCGAGCGCGAAGAGGACCTAAAATTTTCAATTGTTTTCGTCGTTGCTTAGGATACGTTATACGTAAACATTTATTATTTTTACACCTTTTGACGAATAAAGTCTAGCAAGGCGCGCGCGCGTGTGCATTCCATTACCTATTCGTATGCATGATTATTTATAGCTTTGAAGTTGTTCCGGCTGCTGACCGACTGAGATAAACGCGGGACGAAGAGAAGCGAGAGCGCGTCTTTTCGCCATGTTCGCCCTTTACAGTTAGTTTATTGTCCGCGTGCGCGCGCGCACCACGGTCTTCTGCTTTTTGCTCGCATATATCACAAAACGGTGAAATTTTCGGAATTTATATATCGCCGTTCGTAGTGAACGATCCGTTATAGTTATATTATTGTCGTCTGTCTGGTTGGTCTTGGTCCGCGCGGCACGCCTAATCACAATCGAAATCGCAATCGCAATTTCGTTCGTAGCCATCCTCTCTCGCACACGTAGTTTTGATGATATTTAAGATATAAACATGTAAATCATATCTTTTTAGTCCGCGCTATAAAGTCATAACCATTACTGGCGTTGAATAAATTTCAAATAGTAAAAATTTCGTCGCGCGGATCAGCATTATTATTAGAGGTGCATGCGCACATCAAAGCGATATCGATAGATTACGAATTTTTTACGATTGACATCATAAACGTGTTTTCAAGTTTACGTTCCTTCTCTAACAGTTTTAGTCAAGCAACTATCTATTAATGCGTATTTTTTTATTAATTCGATTTCGTCGAATTCATTTTATTATTCCGGCTAATATCTCAAACACCAGTTGCTATAATAACAGCAAAGTCGTGAATAAAATATACATGCGTTGTGGAGGCGAGCGAAATGTAGAAAGCAAAAAAAAAATGAAGCAGATAGGCAAAATGTGTATTTTGTACGCACAATTACGACGAAACGTGAAAAGCGTCTGAATTTTCTTTGGGCGCACAAAGTTCTCTACTTCCTTTCTTGGGATCTTTTACATGATCCGCATTTGCGTTTACGTTCGTAGAAAATATTAAATCCGACAATGTTTTCATACGTCTCGTGCGTTTCGCTCGCGAGGCAACTTGTTCCTACAAAACGAACACAAACGACACAATACAGTTTTTCATCTGCTCTTTGCAGGATTATCATCGTCTTTGCGTTCGTATGATTACAATATCACGCATGTTTAGCTTATTTTACAGGATAAATACAAGTATTGCTTCGATTTTCACAAATAGGAAATACGTAACAAAGAGAATAAAAAATAAATCCCACTCTGTGGGTACTTGTGGCCCAAACGTCTACTGTTGTCCAATTTAAAAATGTTGAATGAAAAAGTGCTCACTGAAACGCCACTCAAAGAGATAAGAATTAAATTTACCATTAACACTATTTAGAAGCCTGAAACTGAAGAGGGGCATTTCTCACTATCCTGCCTAATACTGGTAAAATGGTAATTTAAATTTCTTAATCTGTTTCAGCGAGTATTTTTTCGTGTAAACATACGAATCATTGTGAGTGTGAAACTTAAAATATTTTATCTTTCTGTTCGGAGTTATCCTTGTAATATCAAAAATGAAACAATGAAACAAAATACGACTTCGCTTTCAAGGAAGTGAGATTAGAGACCATTTTTGTTTTCGGCGAGGTAATTAAATTAAAAGCGAAACAATTGCGCAAGTCATTTGTTTCCATTGATATTCATCTACGAGTGCAACATGCATAGCAAATCTCGCAAGGAAAAATCATCCGTCCTGCGCGTTGCGAGTGCATCTGGTTCGTCGTTCGGCTGGCATATCGCGTATCATACGCGAAGAAGAGAGATTCGTTCTCTAACAAACGAATCGGACAGATTTCAAGCCTTGAACGGCGCGCACGAAAGAAGGCACACAAACGAAAGTAAGTAGTTGTTGGCGCACGATGCACACGAGAAGACGAACGAGAAGAAGCAGTCGGCGGCGGTCTATCAAATATCAAAGGATTAGATACCGGCAGGCAACATTTTACAACTGAAAATGAAATACCCAACTGCATGGAAGCACCAGCATCAGCACCAGCAACAACAACAACAACTGCAACAGCAACAAGATGCGGACATATGCAAGACATGTGTTTGCCTGCAAGAGACGCAAACTGGCGAAGAAGTCCATTTGAGACGTCGCGAAAACGCGGAATCGCGAATAGGAAGTTGATACCTCTTTATGTATGCAATTGATCCCTTCCCTCTTCGCCATCTTCTAATTCTACTTGCTCACTCGTTTTTTTCCACAAATGCACAAATGGAAAGTCCCTCCGGATTATTTTCTACGTCAAGCCGCGGCGAGCGCGCGTAAAAATATTTATTTACCAAAACGTAAATTAATAATTATTGAAAATCCTTTTATCCTGGCGTTCAATTCGGTGCGCAAAGAGATGTAATCATGGAGTAACAACAACAATAAGCGTGATTGAAAATTATCCTGCTGCTATTGCGTGTGATACGCATTGTAAAATGTCAGAAGGACTAATTGAACGGACGTGCAAACGATAGAAAGAGAGAAAAGTGAATCAAGCTAGTTTGAAGCATCATAAATCTTCATTATGTCACCGATGCCTCCCGTATTAACAACGTGTTCGCGTTGGTTGCCTGATAAAATAAAATTATAAATGAATGCATATGCATTTTACAGTTTAACAACAACAACAACAACAACAACAACAACCACAACAACACCGACGCATTGCAAAATCTTGTTTGGCATGTCAAACGTCCACGATTAGCAGCAACTCTTCCTCTTATCATTATCTAATTGTGTTTAAATCTTCAAACCGATCACGTATTCAAGAAATTTCACAATTTCCTCACTCTGTGCTCCACGTTCAACAACCAACCGTCGTACGTGACAAATATTCTTGAGATTTCAACTATTTTAATTCAAATTTAATAATTAACTGAGACCGACTGTAGGATTAAAATTAATCAGCATACTTGTTAAGCGCGTTGATTAAATCAAAACCTCGTAACACACAAGGAAAAAAATGACGCTGCCGATGGATTTTTATTAATAGTTTTTGTTAATTACTACCGCATAATCCTGCAGCATCTCGTTGATTATGTCGAATGCATTGCAAAGAGTCCCATTCAAAGGGAGGAGCAGGACGCGCACCGCGAGGAAGAGAAGAAGAACAACACGTCGCCGTTTGGGCTTGCGCAACCAAATTGAATTAGTCGAGAATGGATGCTGATGCTGATTGATCACACGCTACTGCCGCGATAGATAGATTATGAAAAATGATGGCCGCAAATGATTATTATGCTTCCGAAACGCCCGAATGCAAAAGTACGCAACGTAAGCGTACGCGCGCGCGCTAAACATAATTAAAATTCCATATAATTCATTCACTGGGCCAATTTTCTACTTGCCAACAACAGCAACAACAACAAGTACCTACATGTTATACCACGTAGAGGACTGCAATTATGATTAATTTAATAGCGATATCAAATTTATCGACTTTTTCGATTGCAACACTCGCCCGACTGCTGATTAGAATTAGAATTACAACATGGAAATGATGCGCATGTAGGAGTAAATTATTATCGTTGACCGTTTAGCATAATTTAAAATTTAAAAAAAATCGAGTGTTTGTTCCTCTCTTATGCAGCTGTGCACCAGCCCCCTTCGACGAGTTTGACCGTAGCGATATAGATGGATAGATGACCGGCAATGTTTAGCACGAGTGCAATTAAACTAAATAAAAAAATGTACTGAATGAAAACCGCTTCCTCCTCATGCGTTGCTAATGAATGACTACTTGGTTACACCGAAACTCCATTTAGCGTCCGCACGCCCGACCCTGTCAATCACGCGCAACGCGACCACTTATTACATCGTACAACTTATTATACTTATTATTTTATAATGAATATTCGAGAATAGCTAAGTGACTTTGGATGTACACAGCGTTCGCATTATTTTTCGGCTGTTCTGCGATGCGCGCACCGGGCGTCGATCGTTTGTTCCACCATTATTCAAGTGGTCCTTCATTTATCATTACCTGCTAATTGCATCAGAGCAATTAGTAAAATTATTTCGTTATTATCTCTTCATCATATCGCGCACATCTCGAAAATCTTTCATTTCGCCAAGTATGTATGTACTTACTACTTAATATTCCTTCCGGTATGTGTGGTTCGTTAAGATAATGATTTTCCGTATAAACGTTCATGAGCCTCGCGAGGAAAATGATTCAAAAACTCACGTGAAAATCAAGAAAACACAGAATTAGTGATATAGTTTAAACATCTGCAATTTAAAGTTTACAAACAATGCGCGCTAATTTAAGCACGAAACATTTCAAGAGAATATTGAGGAAGCAGTGCATATTTGCCATTTAGTCCCAGATACAATAAACATGCAAACTCGCATGACATCAACAAACACATTCCGCTACCTTGCATGCGCATAGTAAATATATTATGTTCTTGCATTATTATGCGTTTGTAGGTTAATACGCGCGAATGTGCAATTTGTACGCTTCGCAATTGACGCAGTCTGTCGCCAACCAACTCAACCGACTTGTGTAAAATCTACCAATATTCGATGATGACGCCAGCAGCGCAGCGTTGATGATGATTACATAAATATTTATTGTGTGTTGTCTGCCGACGACGCCATCAGCGTCGTCGTCGTTGTTGTCGCCGCCGTTGCCGCCCCACATTCATTATGCACAAATTCGTTCGCCCGTCGACATTGTCGATTATTTCGCAATTATGCGCCCCAATAAGCATTGATGAATATTTATTGCACGGTGTGCAGCGCACAACACATTCGTGCGCATTCTGGCACAAATTTTTACCTTAATTTCTGAAGCAATGCAAAGCATTTTACATATAGCGAGCTCACCTTGAACGTACATTATTCAGAAGTGTACTGCATCCATCATCATTTTCTTATCTTGCCGGCGAAAGGAAACAAATGAAATATTTAAAAAGAATTTTCCCACAAGTATTTTTTTATCTTGTGCGCCGTGATTTGAGCGCAATAAAAACGCATTACGTCACATCCGAAATCGTAATTTCGTTTGATTGAGCAATTTATGGCGGGCGAATCATTAAATCTGAAAATCCGTAGCAGCAATTTGATGATAAGCAAAGCAAGCAGAGCGACGAGGACATTGCTCATAAACTTAATGACCGGACATAAGAATGCATAATCGAAAAAAATCCTACATTCAATGATATAAAACAAAACCCGAACCGAAAACGCTAAATTAATTTAGTTTCAAAGTAATTTTCGATTCACTCTCACTCCTCCTCCTTGCGCATCACCAGTCGTCGTCTCGGTTTCAACAAAGTTTCACTTTTTCATTTCACGTCAATTTCCTAATATTATTAGTCCTAATATTAACTTTTAATTCCAATTTATGTGCGGCTGGCTAGCATACACCATAATTGTACTTTAAAATACGATTATTATTAACAGGTGCTACCACACTGTGAATGTGCAGTAACAAATTTCAAATAGTGCATTTTATTATGATTGCATTTAATGATTGAATAATTTTCTCGCTTATGCAATAAACTTAGTTTTTTTTACATCCCAATGAAGCGACGAAATAAATAAAGAAAAAAACACGAAGTGATTTTCACAGTCTTTTATGCAGAGTGATTGATTTTATTCGTTTGCGATCAATAGTATTCAATCACATAACCTACTCACGAAGAGCGCTTGATCCGTATCTGTTTTTGAGTTTATGCGCTGAAATTCTTTTTTGCTTCAGTATCATGAACTGCGCGCGCCCCGTTCGAGATCATGATCGATGGAAATAGTTCACGATAGTCAAATAAAGTGTGAACTCGAAAACGTGTTTAAAAATTCCGCATGAAAATCATGAGTATACTCCAAACCAAACTAAACCAACCATCCAACCAACGAGCCAACCATTCATGCATCTCTGCTACTTCTAATCTCAAGCATGTGCAATGATATTTTAAGGCATTGAGATTAGTACGACCGATAAATACGCTTAGATAAATACATGTGCTTTTGGGTGCTTCTTGCTTTCATATCTTTACCATGATGCGGTTGCTTCCTTATATTCGCATATTGTTTATACAGTGCGAATCAAAATATTTCCAAATAAACCATAGAAATTCACATCTTTGACTTTGCAAATATTTAAGAACATTCCGTTTGCGCGTATTTCCCTTTTTGAATTTTGAGCAATTGACAAGTGACATTCACAGGACAATTTGAGGATCACTTGGTATATTGTGTGCACTACATACTGCTATCGAGCTTCAAGATTATTGTAGTTGTATAAGTAAATAGACATAAAGTCAAAGAATGTGTATGTGTAGTTTATTGCGCACTGCGATTTGAATTCGCATACCGAAATGTAACGCGACGAGATTCGCGAATTCCGCAAAGTTTCTTTCGTCGTTGTCGCCGCTGCCGCCGCTCGGTATTTTCTAATCAACTATTGGCATCCATCCTGGCGTGCGAAGCGTCGGCATCTCTCAAATGCAACGCTAATAGAATAATCGATTACCCGATTAGAATTCGTGTTTGATGAATTTTACAAATATCTCGGCTAAGTGATTTTTCGATCAATAAATCCTATTAATTGACTCTCACCATTAACCGTTAATTATCATTGAAGTCACATATTTTATGATGACCTCACCAAATTAGCTATGAAATTATTTCAATAAATAAAATTAAAAGCAGCCATTTCCAACTCGCTTCTCATATATAGCGACGAAAATATGCGGTGCCTTTCATGTCGTTATAGCTGAAATCTACTGTATTTAAATGTCAACGTCAAGCTTCAACTTGGCCTCGGCAATACAAACACAATAATACCCAAATGCAAAAGAAGCAGCAAATGACTTGGGCATTTGTAAATAACAGTCTCACTTCGCTAATGCGACAGGACAGATGGGATTTTAATGAATTCAACCACTCATTCACTCTTCTGCTTCTTCGCATCTCGCGTGTGTTGTTTCTTCGGCAGCGAGTGTTTTTGCTGTAGTCGCGAGTGCGCGCCACACTCATAAATTAAATTAAATGAGATTCCAGCAGTCGCTTTTCATTCACGTAATTTATGTATCAGCTGATGATGGACTTTAGCTTTAAAATGTGACAATCATTTCTAGATATTCTATAATTTCCAAAAGTTGCCTTTGCTTCTTTGCATTATAGCAACATTCGTGTGTAATAATAATCTTCAAATTAGGCTTTGATTTCGTCACTATGTACAAAATTGACACAAGTGCCAATATGCATATTTGCAATAAAAAATAACCCGTATAACGAAATAAGTAAGTTTAATTATACTTGTTAGGAAACATCTATTAATTATGGTCGATATATACGTATCGAATTACTATATTAGTGGGATCGTATAGTATATCAACCTAAGCAGCATGGACTGCTTGGCTGAACAGCTGATCAGAATGTCAAAACGCCTATCACGTCTATGACATAGAATCAGCTGATCAGAAAATGGGCATCACATTGCACACAGTATGCAATAACAATGTGTCTGTTAATCTTAACAACAATGCTAGCTGCAGTCATTGATGATACTCTGTTGAAATTTAATAATCTTCATAGCATGTGGCTATTGATAATATTTCACTATACATACTAACATATATGACCAATGCGTATGAACGTTTACATGTATTGTTAACATTGTCGTTACATCCCCAATGAATTACTTCTTTGAAATATTTATATCTCAGTCGATTGACTTGAAATTACCATAGTTCTAGTGGTTGCAGTTGGGTCAAGGCATAATGCGTGGTTAATCACTTGCTTATGTCAAAACGCCTATCAGCTTTATAATGTTGTATCAGCTGATCACAAAATGACCATTGCATTTCACAGAGAAGACAATCAACAATATGTCTATTGGAAACAATATAGCTCTAGACACTGATGCTTAGTATTGACGGCCTGACACAGCTCTATAATGTTGTACATGAGTTTCTAATATGATTGTTAGATAGCAGTGAATTTCCCATCGAAATAACATCACAGCTGTGGTTGAATATACAGTCTAAGTCTGATCAGTTGACCAGAGCACTAAAACCTCTATGAAGTTATTGCTGAATCTTTATAAATTGGCCGAGTTCAACACTCTATCTGCATTGCTTTTTAGCACCAAAGAACCTTAACCAAAGAACCTTAACCAACTACCCTAACCAAACCGATGTATATGCAAACTTCACAAAAAAGACGCAATCAACAATCAGGCCCGGACTGTTGTCACTGCACCTCGTCGAGACAAAAAGCTGGACAATCATATAAACTACGTTGTTGTTATCTGTCAAGACCCTAAAATACTATACAACAAACGAAATCCATACAATTTTAAAATCCAATATGCTTATATCTACACAGCTAGTTAGGCAAAAGAGATTTGCTTAGCATAATATTGCTTTGATGAAAATTAATTAAAATTTTTAATGAATTGATACTCCAGCACTCCAACTACCATTGGTGTTGTACCAGCTGGCAACAATTTATTGATTAGCGTTGATTAATATCGAGTGGCGAGCAATTTGGTTGTTCGATGAACACACACGACACATCGCATACATTAATGCGGCCGTATCCGCATAAAACGTGTTTGACTTGTTATGCACTGCGTTTCGAGTATATGTGCATAAACGAATGACCGAATCAATATGTAAAAGAGTGCCTCTTTCATTACTATTCATATACTTACTGAATACACATGTAAATATTTACATCTGCCTATTGTACATGCACCTGAATGATGTTAAATGCTAATTGAGCATTACACAACATCGCCCAACGCGTACACAAATCAGCCGCTCTCTTCTTAATCATCTTCACCGAATGCTGGCTGGCCTGCTACACATATATAGCAGACCGAACCAAAACACTAACCTCAAATTCACCTCGTTGTTGGTGGCTATGTATGATGATGATCTGCTATTGGAATAAGTATTACCCACTTATAATGAAATCCATCCTTGATGCACACGTAGTAAGACACACTCAGCTCAGCTAAAGACTGCAATTAATGAATATACAACACTCACACACAAATTATGTTGATGCTGATGATAACAAGACTTTGGCTGATTGCCTGCGAGTTTCAGCCTGGCTAAAGCGCGTTTTCAGCGCCTGCGCACAGTCGGCCACGATTTGTACAGGCAGGTATTGCCGAGCACTGCATGCGCATTGCGTAAGTACAGCGCTGCCCAGTGAGTGAAGAAAAAATTAATTATCAAACGCGGATGAAATGAGAAATTAGCCGTGTGCTGCTATTGCCGCGCAGTGCGCTGCGTGCGACCATTAATTGCATTACATTTAAAGCGCATTTCTCTACGCACACGCACTCATTAATCAATTTCAATTTTCATTTTCAACTCGCCTATTCACCAGGCGCTATTACAAATCATCAAAACTACACTCTCGACTTTTCTATATATATATTTTAAATCTATTTGTACCATGTTGTTCGCATTCTAATCTCTCATAATCAAATATTTATCTTCTTTCTCATCTAACTCCGCCCGCCTTCCTTCAATCTATTTGGCAATTATTTTTTTGCAACACCTTATAGAAATAAACAATTTGTATTTTTCGAAAAGATAGAAAACCCACGTTTTAATAATACACATTTAAAACGTAAAATGCGTAATCGCCTGCTTTCAAGTAGACAAGTGATTATTAGCATCTCGTTTACGAAACAAACTCTTGATTAGTCAATGGCTTTCCGAAACACCTTATAGAAATAAACAATTTGTTGTGGATTTCACAATCGGAGAGAAAACGTTGATCATTGCTCGGCTAGAGTGATTATTTATGCGCCGTATGAGCGGAGCGCATCATTATAGTTTTGATTTATTTCGTCCATCTTTTCGCTATCTGTCAGCGCGTACGTAGTGTATGCATTTTTAATTAAAGCGCACGCGTATTCTTTTAATTTGTAATTGTAATGTAATCGTGGGCGCCGCGCCGCGCTTAATGATAAATCACCGTAATTATTGTCTTCGGCCGATGCTCGCCGAGCGCCCGACCAAATGATGATTGGTATATTATATTTGAGGCTTGAAATTAATTCGGTGTAAATGACAATGCAACTATATAACATATATACACACACGCACACACATGCATGTGTATTCGGCGATTAAATACGGAGATGAGTGTCGAATGTTTCAACAACAAGCGATGGCGTCTAATTGAATAACGGCGATTGCGAGCGCGTTCTCGCATCTCTTAAAAACACATTACGTTTAACTCTGCACATTATTTATAGACACACCGGTGATTATACATACATTATACGTGTTGTATGTATGCATGTAGATAATGTGGACGAGCGAGGAAAAAAACGCAGAGAGCTTGCAAACATTTCACAATGCTCCTCTTTACCGCTTAAAAAACCGCGTTCGTATTTTGTTAATCTGTTAAACTGTTTCAATTACATGCTAATTTATTTCACTTGTGTGAATTGTATACAAATGACTAAACTAAAATTGTTTTTTTTTTGCTAAACCGTTAGACAAGTGTAGTTTGTGAATTTCAAACACTATCAAAAATTGCAATGCTTTCAGCGTAATGAGATTGATTTGCCTATCTAGTACAGTGATTCCCAAAGTGTGCATCAATAATTGTAAAAGGCGCCAAGTAAAAATTAAATTAATGAGATGCTTAGTAACATTCTTATCCAAATTAGTTTGAGAACCAAAGGCTATACCAACCAAGCTGATTAATATCAATCACTAGAGTACTTAAAACGATAATTGTTTTACCTAACCAGCTAGTCAATACACCATTACGGCGCGGTATTTGTATTCGATATCCTAATAGTTTTTTTGGTTTCAAATTAAATTTGCAACAAACTTCAACTATTAAACGACTATTGTAGTCGGCAACAACGCGCTGCAAAGTCAAGTTAAATACAAAACGTGTAGGAAGTTTTACAACATGACTGTTTTAGTGTTATAGTCGATAAGTAAACTACCGTGCTACCCACCAAATTGCATTGTGTACGGTTATAATTGCTTCCTTTTGTGGATTTTCGTCAAAGTCGACGAAATCGTAAACAAGACAATGTAGCGTAATAACCTACTAAACTCGAAATCGCCTCGTTCAAACTCTCAACAGCGAATTATCATAAAACGTCTTCATCATTGGCTCTGCATTTATGCACGTCATATCTTTTTCTTCGCGTTCAATGTAGGTAACGTAATAATAAGCTAATCATTTGCATACCGCGTGTTCCAAATTGAAAATATCAACGCTTCGTACTGTTACTGATACCCTCTCTATCTTGGCTTACAAAAGTTGCCAAAATTTACAGTAAATAGCATAAAAATCCACAAGTTTGCGTAATTAAACGAAAACTCCGTTACTCTACTGAAGAAAGGCCCACCAACATTCGCGGTCAAATAAAGGTTTGGGCGTTTGGCAATTTCACATGAATCACTCAAGTGTAGCGCGAATGTTTGATGAAGCCATTCGCAAAGTAGATATGTACATTGCGTTTCGCGTATCATTTAACGCTGTTTATTGTATAATAAGTACACGTTAGCAATGGCAATGAATTCCTCAATTCGCATAGCTTTCCATTAAACGAGTGTCATAATCGTAAAATGACACATACGGGCAACCTTCAGACACTTACCGAGAATGTTTGCAAATATTTGGGTCATAATGCTTCTTTCTGAGCATGTCATAAATCATAAACAAAACCTAAAAAACTCGTTAAACGCATAAGTTAAAAAATTTGCAGTCAAATTAAGAACTGCACAATCTCCAAATGACCCACAGTGCTCCTAAACTAAATAGTTTTACGTCGCATTACTCAAAACCCTCGTTGCGTTATTCGGAAGAATTTTTCCATATTTGATTACTTCCTTATCAGTTCGTCCATTAAATGAACAACTTAAACTCTATAAATGTCATAATATCTACAAGCGCACTGTTTATCGCCATCATGCCGTGACCGTAATTTTTAATAAACGTGTTAAATCTTACAAGGAAATAATACTACGTTGCTTTCATTTTTAATTTCAAAAAATAAAAGCGCTAAAATAAAAATCGCCTTTTCAAAACAGAAAGCAATTCCGAATGAAATGAACAACATACGAAGCAATTGTAAATTGAATAACACATTCCGTTCCGATTGAATAGATACAAATGCGAGAAATTACTAGTTATCAGTATGGTTACTTATTGAGTTAGTTATCAATTCGTATTATTACCGCGGCGGCGGAGGCACCAGCAGCAGCAGCAGCAAAACGATAGAGAAAACATATGCATACATTCATTCAGAAATCAATTGCAGCATCGCATAAAACACCAAGCGTTTGAAACATTCTTCGGCACACTGCGTTCGCCGCATGAGCGCGCCGAGATAAACATTCGGTAGGCGGATGGAGATAAATTAATAAAGCAAACAAAACCAGGTGTAGGTTAGGCATGGATGAAGAATTTCATTCTACATCACATCAAGTGACCACCACCACCACCACGAACGACTTCGCCAAACATTGTGCGCACTCACTAATTCATTCCATGCACACATTCGCTCTATGAATACATAAACACCGATTCGATTTTTGCAATTTACCTCCACGAATGCAACAATGCAATGAAGGCAGCAAAATTAAACATACGAGATTATTGAATGTGCAAAAGAGAGAATGAATCAATAGGATCAAGGAAGTCGGAGGTACGCGCAAATTCTACAATAAACTCTTACGAATTGAAGGGAAAAAATAGACGAGCATAACAACATCGTGCAGGACAAGCCCGGGGACGGGCCTCGGTGTGGGTTCCGTTTCGAAAATGATTTATGAATGCATCTTGCAGGTCGCCTCCTCTGCAAATGTGCAGGAGATGAGGATGCTTCCCAACGAGCGGGCAGCAAAAGACGTGGACATGTTCCAGCCGTCTCTCGGATCCTTCACTTTCCTCGCATTCGCGCAAGCGAGACGAGACGCGCAGCGAGTGCGCATCGATAAATAGAAAATTGTGATGCAATTCAACTTCAATTAGAATAATACGATGATAACAATCTTATTGCGAGATGTTCATAAATCATGCAACGACATTGTTTCAAAAATACGCGCACATAATCATTTAGTAATATCCGCGCAAAAATTAAAGCCGAAATAAAGCAAGCAAGCAAACAAGTCGTTCGTTGGTTCGTTCGCAAACGCGAGAATTTCACTAGACATTTTTGCAATTTACCCGCACGGAGCAACGAGCAAAGCTATGATGATGGATCAACCACAAGAACTCTAAGCGTTTCAGTTGCATCCGCCGACTGAGTCGAGTGTGCACAACCACAAAATTGAATTTATGATTAAATTTTATTATACTAACGGCGCATGAAAAATATTTTGTGTACTGGATTATACATTTTCTTCTTTTATTTAGCTCTTCAGATGCAGCACATTAATATCGCAAGAATTCACATTAACGACAAGTCTATCTTTTTTAATATACTGCATGTTCGAAATAACTCTCGCGATATCGCGAAAAACCACTTGATTTGCAGTTTAAAATTAAATTCAAGAAATAATCTACTCTAATTATCTTTCCCTAGTTCTAATTTTTTTCCATAATAAAAAATTGCATCACTTACCATGAGGAAATAAGAAAAAAAGAAACGAAACCAACGATTATTAAACGGTATAAATTGATTATACGTTTTGTTAAATTAATTTTAATTCGATTTGTGGTATCCACACACGCCGAAACCGAAAAAAGATTAGAAAAAGCGAAACGTTTTTCTAGCTATTACATTAGCACAAGCGCAACAACAACTAAATTGAATTTTCGAATTAGTTTACGCGCGCTCACCTCTCGCCGAGAGACGTTTTAATTTCGAAAAGATTGAATTTTTGTGAAATTTAATTCAATTATAATTTTATTATAATAGCCGCCGTTGCTGTTGCTGCTGCTGCGAACATCTTTTGCGGCCACGAAACCTATAGCTTAAGTCGGTGAGCAACACGTAAATAATGTGGAATAAAAACGGAGGATGCCATGTGGTGTCAAGTTCATTAACATATGAATCGAATTAACGACTCAACTCGAAAATACCACCCACATTTTGTATGACACCAAAATTCAGCGATACGTGTTTTTCAAACGGTGCAAAATATGCGCACTTTGTGTTTTTCTACACCGTACGTACGTACAGTCAAGAGTCATTGAACGGTTCATCTCTTCGCGAAATTCGCGAGATCATGTCGCGCGCGCTGTATTCGTCATCAATTGTTAGCACATTTTTTCTTCGCGCGTCGCTCCGCTCTTTTTACGCTCGCGCAATTTCGATTTGTGGTGGCGGATAGCATAAAATTAAATCAATTACGTGTAACCGTGCGCAACTCAATCGCGCGCTAATCGAATCGCTGAAATCGAGCTAAACGATGCGTGCACAAATGCAAGAAGCACATGCGCGCGCGCGCCAATTTGAATGCACAAGCTATTCGTCTCGCATTTTTCATTAAGCTGAATTCGTCGCAACTTGAGCATTTAGCCACTTAAGTCGGTGCCAAACTGGATGTACAGCCACGCGTATTAAAACGCATGCCCAAAATGAACGCGTGATGTGCGCGAATTATGCGAGAAACGAAGTAACCAAATGGAAAAAAATATGCAAGTTGGATAATTGCTTACTTACTTATAAAGCATTTTATGAAGCCAAATATAGTCATCAGACAAACTCACCTGGAAACAAAGAAAAAAACGGATATTAAAATTACGGTTTTGGAAAATAAACACTATGTACGTATCTATCGTCGTCGGTGGAGTATGATGAAGTGATTAAAATTTAGCTGCCTTTCACCCGTGATGATTTGAATATTTAATTCGACGGACAGTAATCTGTGCAATCCATTCGCCAAATGTTAATGCTAACGCACATGGATTTTTGCGCGTTTCGCGGTTATGCACTAAAATAATATTTGCGTATTTGCACACTGATTACGCGTTGTAATAATAAAGCGTGTAATATGCAATGTAAATTTACATTTCTCGAATCGAACGAACCGCACGAAGCAGCAGCAGCCAGCCAACGAGTTAGCGGTTCAACATAATAATGCCGAATTCGCTCATTCGACGCATATGACAATTATGATGAATTAAATATAACGCGTTTCATTTCGTCGATATGCGTGACTTAATTTTCATTCATATTGAAATATTTTAAAACACATGACAAGATAACGCGCGCGAGAAATGTGTTGTTCGTAAGAGCGCCCACTTTATCTGGATACTCAATCGATGAATGCGTTCAATCGACAAATAAAATTACGACGTATGACATCCGTGTGGCCAGAAATATTCAAAATGCATGCGATTGATTAAAATATTGACATAAACAGGACCAGAGTGATTGACTTATCTCATGCGCCGCCTCTTCCTCATTACCACCGAGAGTGAGTGTCTGGCTGGCTGTTAGCGTTTTAAAATTAAAATAAATTGAAGAGTAGTTAATTTTCCATAGAGTGCAAAATGTTTAAGGTGCACGCTAGCAAAACAAAAGATAAATAAGCATATTTTAAAAGTAATTAACTTAAGTAAATATTCATGCATCTGCTACTTATTCAATAAGCACGTCTCTAGCTGGCTTAAGTACATATAATTAAACGTCGTGAATTAGAATTGTTAAATGAAATAATGGCAGTTCAGCTTCATGAAACAGTGGCCGAATTAACATATCTAAAGAAATTGTAACGGTACGCGCGGTAGAGTGATGTTGGTCGAATTCGTGTGTTTCTGGTGAAATTCATTAATAGCATGTTAATTACCCGAGCATTTTCGAGGAAGAAAAGAAAGAATGACATGACGTTGATAATTTGCAGCGCTTTTCGATGACGATGATGAGCCAGATGCAAACGAATTATGATGATGAAGACGAACTCGAAAACTGGAAGACAATTTCATTCCCACGAAATACTTTGCTCGGCTTTTTTTACTTCTTCGCATTCTCGTTCTTCCGTATGCGCGGAGCGTTTTGTATGAATGCATGCGCATTATTGTTATGTATTTAATTTAATTTGTAATTGACGTGGATTTGCCTTAAATTGCCTAAAATTCGCCGTGCGTTTTTCTTGTATTGGATATATGTAATTTACGTTTCAACAAATTGTTCGTCCGTCCGTTCTTTGGTTCGTTCCCGAAGGGGCTGACATTGTTTTAACGGTTCATTCCTCATCGTATCGTTTCGTTCTCCAATTATACTTACTTGGCCACACATCCATCCACATTCATGTCTACAAGTGTCAATTTTCGAAAAAATCAGTATGAAAATATGGCATTCATTTAATTAATTTTAAAACCCTAATGAGAATATTACATCAAACGTTTGATATTTCATCGTTGTAATAAAGTCGAAAAAGATTTAGCAAGTGAGCCACATTTTCAACAATAAAATAGTTGTTAACACAATGAGAGTTGTTCCGTGCTTGCTTGCTTTATGACCGCTTCCTAACTTGTGCATTCCTAACCCAAATGTGAACAAGCAGCATTGCAATTTTACATTTTAGGAACATGAATGTGTCTAACTGCATCTCATTCCATATTTTGTATATGCTTCGTAATCAAATTTATTTTTTAAAAACGTGCGCGAGTAGTACGAAAAAATGCACAAAAAGTGTGCAATTTCCTTAAATAAATTTATTAAATTAAACTCCATTTTGCTATTGTGCTTTTTTTGCTTTGTATCCGCGAAAAAAAGCAACAGACAGTAAGTAAGCTGCTTGCTTCTTATTCCTCTCGATCGAGATTCCAAATTCGTAAAAAGTACACACTGCGGTCGCGTAAACCATTCACGTATTACACGAAATAGACAAAAAAGAAAGAGCGGACGCGCGCTAACGGTAACTGTTTCGTCGAAATTCATTCGACAGCGCCAGCAACAACAACTAAAGCGCAACAACGGAAATTCAAATTTTTCCAACGCTATGATGCCGAAAGACGAAAATCATTGTAATCGTATGTAATCCGCTGAATGAATCTCAAAAATTCACAACATTACTTTGCAATTGTTGCAAGCAATGTGCGCGCAAGGCTGCCTCTCCCTCCCTCCTATTGCTTGCGTAATGAGTTTGCACTCAAGAGACGCAGCAAAAAGCAAGTGTAATGTTAATCAAAAAATTACGGAAGTGTCCGTCTCGTGCGCGCATGTATGTTAATAATGCCAGCTTCTACAAATTAAGAAGACGTACTTACTCTCTCGCGCTTGAATGAAGTCGGAATGCGGCTGAATAATGAATGAAGACGGAATTAAAACGCGGAAACAATACGCGAGACACATCGCAATGTTGTGCTTGTTTTATTGCGTTGGAGTGGCATACAAAAGGTCCCATAAAAGAATATCATTATCATGGCTAAATTCTCATTTAATTCTTCACATGTGTGCATATTATCGTGATCAAGAGTCGACTGAATGTGCAAAATTCTAAATTTACTTTTTAACAACCATGTTTCCTATCTGCTGTAATTAGCTACAAGATAAGCAACTTACATATTCATCCACTCATTCATTCAGCTTGTACACGAATTGTTTTTAGCAATTTAAAAGAGTTGTCTTATTACTAAATAACAAAGCCATTATTGTCAAGTCTCAAATTATGGCTTATTATATTTTTGCATCGTCAGCAAAATGCTTCTCATAATTATCTAATTCATTTATGGATGAACTTTACCTTCAACTCTGTGTAGTTTAACGCCGCGTTGAAAAATAAATCATTTCGTCGAATTTTTGAATAAAATAATTGAAATTTTCGCATAGAAAAGTAGCTCACACACAATTCGCACAATTCGCTAGTGTAATGGAAAAGCAATGTACGCTTTTGACACTGCAAATGAATGATCGTTGAGTGCGCAACCGATTCATCAATATCGCTGCTGCCGGCAGCATTCATCGCATCAGTGACACTCTATTTTCAATGCAAAAATAAAATTACCTGATTATTGAATTATTAAAATTCAAATACTAAAAGTTTCATTTTTCATTACTCGCGCTGCGTAAAATTAATTACGAATTTTACAACGTTTCAATTTACTTTGCGTTATAAAAGTAAATTAAATTCGTATTTAAACAGCAGCAATTTTTCATTTAATCTACTGCTCAATTTCCATCCAACATTTTCTCGCTCTTCCTCATGGCAGACGACAAGACAAGTCACAGACTGCGCTATGAATAATCACAAGTGCTTCGCGCTCGCAATCGTGGTTTATTGAGCGCATATATCATGCAATACAAATCGAAGGCTGGCGCGCGCTCGATATAATTGTCCATGATCGATGAATGTTTGCGTTCGGTTGCATGCGACGCTTTGACGCTGAGACAAATGCGCACGTTTGTTAAGCCACTTGTGCCATTTTTTGCGCGCTCGCACTGTGTTCGGCGCTTAATGAATACGTTTCGTTCTCGTTCATTCCTTCATTCGTTCCTTGCCTTGCCTTGCCTTGCCTTGCTTCGTTCAAATGGCGTGCGCGATTGAACCGCGTTGATTTGCGCCGTTTGCGGGAGGCAGGAAGTGCTTTATGCAAATTACTCAAAGCCTGTGCGCGGCAGAAATTTGTTGTCGCTGGCTGCTGCAGGGCGCGTGCAGCTTAACGCAATTGTACAAAGAAGCTTAAGACAACAGCAACAGCAACAACAACTACAACAAGGAGAAGAAGCATCAGGAGGAGCAGCGCAGTGTGTTGACATTTGTTCGCGTGTTTGTAATTGACACGTGGTGTTGTGCTCAGATTGATTACTTCATTTTCTTCGTTAGTGTATAATTACAATTTCCAGAAGCTATTCAAACACACGCCAAAATGCAAAATTACCTAAACTTGATGCCTGTTTCAAATATTCGCCGAAGAAATATCGAATAAATAAGAACACTTCCTTCTCCTCTTCAGCGTCGCGAGTGTAGGATTGCACGAACGCAAAGACATTCCGCATTTGAATAAAAAGAACACAGGATGGCGACCGCGCCGCTGTATCAAGATCGTAGCGTACATTTGTAAATGACAGTATCAATAACCAGCATTTGTCCTGCACACATTTCGCGCGCCCACGAAAATCCCCGATAAAACGTGGACATCGTCCTCTACTTCACTCGCTGCCTCGTTGCTTACCGGTTCACGTGTAAATTTGCAATGCAACCGGAAATGCACGCTTGTTCTCTCAAATGTCTCTCCTTTTTTGGTGCGAATACTTTGTCTTCCTTTTTGTTTATATACCATCTCAACACATGTTAATGATTTTACATGAAAAAATTACGTTTATTTCACGACGCATTCAGTAAATAATCGTTAGTTAGTAATAATCTACATACATCGAATGTCGCCTAAAAGCAAGGCAGCGTAATCAGAATCTAAGGTTTTTGAGCGTGAAGCTATCTCTAAACACACGTCAAAGAGCATTTAATAAACGATCAATCAATCAATCAATCAATGAGAGTGAACACGGCCGAGACGAGAGTGGTGATCCAGGAAGGAGGATTGTTTGATTAGCGCTCGATCGAACAAGTGTTTGAGCACTCCTTGACGGCGGAGAAACGCGGACAGAAGATTTGATCGGTCAAGGAAGCGACGATGCGGCACGTTGCAAACACGTGTAGCGTCATCGTGTAATGTGCGCGGAACGAACGCACGGACGGATGGACAACAAACACAGCGAGAAGGGTGCCTGCCTGCTTGCCTGCGTCTGCCGCCTGCCGCCGGTTGTCGTCCTGTCGTCGTCCATGGATCACGAATCGAACCATACGCGACGCGATGTCTTCGCCAGCTTGCCACAGCCTGCCTGGTCTGGCTTGTACGTACGTCTCGTCGTTAGTGCGAACGTGAATGTTCACGTGTGCTCGCAAATCATGCAATCGGCGAACACGATTTATTGCACTCACTTTTACTATCTGCGCGCGCCGCGCTTCGTTCCTGCGTCGACGACAAACATGCCATTCGCGCATATTATGCCAAAGGTACAACAAGTCTTCTTGCGCACTCACTGCGGCCGACCCCCACCGTCTTCGGTGTGTTCTTTTCGCAATTTGCACCACAAACACTTTTCGCCTCGCCTCGCCTCGACGTGCATAGATAGTGAACGTTATCGCACACATGACATTGACACTTGTTACCCTTTACGTCTCAAGACGAACAAGCTTGAACTTCGAACTCTCGTTAAGTGTTAAAGGACGAACGACACGAGTGTCAGAATATGATGACATTGCTGCAAAGTGTCTGCCACATTCTTTACATCCTTTCAAATCCTAGCCAACATACAGGATGCAACCGACATTAATCAACTCGTCCAAATTACACGCGCGTAAATTTACGACCAGCTGCACAACACTCGGTCGCAGAAAATGATAATGTGCTACGTCGCATTTGAATTTGAATTTTGCATTTGCGCGCGATTTTCATTTTCGCCCCTCGCGGGCAAGCACGATCCAACGATAAATCAGCGACAACGAAATTAAATTTTATTATTTTTGCCACTTTGCCCGTTTATGGCATTGCATTGCATTGCGCACGCTCGCGCTTGCACACACTCGTAGAAACAAAATAAAATCCTTGCTCGTCGTAGTCGTCCGTACCTATGTAGCATCTAATGGCAAAATTTCTCGATCGCCATTCCATCGTCTTTTCTCCGCTGCTGCTGTTGCTTGTTCATCTCGGATCGTTCGTGCGCATTTTTGATGTCATCCTCGCGGGCATCCGCGCAATCGTAAAATTTGTTTAAATTTGTTGCACGCACGCAATCGTCTAATTTATGCGCGGTGACGATAATGACCGTTGATTGAACGCGCCCGTACACACACCGACGACGTCGACGACATCAAGTACTTTACTCTAATTGATTTCGTCAAATCGAACCACCCAAAGATTATCAAATAAATGCGTGATTTCGATTCCTTTCCCGCTTTGCGCCGCATGAAGAGGAATTATTATATTATAACACATTCGCTGCGGAATGAGTGTTAAACACACTTTTATCATGCGTCGTAATATTTTTATCTTAATTACATTAACAGTTATTGATATATTATTATTTCGACTCGTCAAATGCCAGCCAGCCACATCGTACTTTCTTCGATGACAACTTTGTGCGCGTGTGACTAGAAAGGTGAGCGTAGAGGTTAATACAGATGATTAAAACTTAATTTGACGAATACGGTTTATGACGCATTTAATGTTCAATAAATTACAGTGAAACAAAATTTTGAACAATTCTCCATATTGTAAATCGCTCTTTCCTTAGCCACATGTAAAAATCACATGAGAAATGTACACACATTCGCGATGCGTACGCAATTAAGGTTTATATTCACCGGGGGGAAATTCATGTTCGCACAGTTAGAAATCAATAGAAACGAGTCGATAATGTCTGAGCGCGCAACCAGTGGCAATTCGCACCGCATGTGAGCTTTTGACTTGGGGTTAAGTTAAGCGCGCTTAGAGCTTCGTACTCATCCTTTCATCATCATCAGCGGCGTCGTCATCATCATCAGCCGCAATGTTATCGTGCGTTTCATTGGCGTCACTGACATCAATGATATATATTTAATGCATTACTTTATAAGAGTTTCGTCGTCTTTTTGTATTCGGCGCTCGAATAAATTTTCACGAATACTCTCGACTTTATTGCAAGATGCACCCAATACACACAGAACATTGTTAATACATATATGTACTTGTTTCGCCCAAGTCTCAAGCCAGCTGACGCATAAAAGTTGATAATTTCATGTTCGATTTCAATAGAAGATTAACAAATGACTTAATCACCACGCTGCTGCTGCCGCCGTAATCACCGTCTCCCTGCGCGAACGATAAAACGAAATAGCTAATTAGCAAATTAATTGATTCCCAACTGATTTTTCTAATACTAATTTTCTTCTGCTTTGATTATCTCATTAATTAACTTTTACTAGTCAAAGACCTCAAGTCGACCGATGACGTTCACGTTCGCATCATGACTTTAAATAGTCGGCAGCCAAGCCAAGCCAGCGAGCGAAATAAAGTTATCAAGTCGTGATAGCGTGATTGGTAGCCGAGTAAATATAACCCGGAAGAATGGAAATTGTAATTTACGCATGTGCGCAGTGCCATATTGTTGCATTTAAGCCACTTACCGAGGGACATTGTACGTGCGTGTGCGTATTAGCATACGAATGCAGAAAAAAACGCATGGAAAATGGGCAATAATCAACGACGGCGCTGAAATGCTTCTCGATGCCGTTCGTTCGTTCGATTGTTGGCTGAATTGAAAACGCAGCAGCGAAAGATACGCGTTGTTTGCTTCGTTAATGCATCGAAACGTGTAAGCTTACTTTTTCCGGTTTGCACTTAGTGGCTGGCTGGCTAAGCGACTTGTACCGCAACTGCGCACAAAATGCAGACGATATTCGCGAAACAGTTTTGTTCCTCTATTGTGCGGCCGCACGTCTAATAGCGCAATTCGCGTGAAAGGTGCGACAAAATTTACATTTCCTAACGGCGTGCAACATTTTATCGCCAATTTTTCATCGACAAAAATCCCTCCTCCTTTCGTCGTATTTCACTTATTGACAATTTACGACAGCACTAAACGCTTTACGATTATTAACGCCGAGTTAAGTGAATAAAAATCGTCTTAAGACTAATTATTAAGCCTTACTCCGATTTGTAATGACAGGCATGTTTTTTAATCAGTATTAATAGCCCTGTGATCTTGGCTCGAACGAAATTAAATTTAAATATAAATTGCGCTTAATCAAGACGCAAATTTGCATGCGTCATTTATTTATACGCGCGTATACTTAAAATAAGCGCAACGCTGGGGCGAAAAATATGTGAGACGACGACTAATTCCAATCCAATCGAATCCATTCGTTCGTTCGTTCGTTTGCCACTTTTTCTTATCTTTTTCGTCAACGTTTAATAGGACGGATTGGAAATTGGAATTTTATTTACGTATCCTTTTAATTATATTTACATGTATCGTTTAATGGCCTCGCGTCACGTAAGACGCTGAAATTTAAATAAGAATTCAATGCGCGCTATCGCTAATAAGTGCACTCTCGCGCATCTTCGCCTGCGACGCGAACACCGAGAGGAGTGAAAATAAGACACGATTGTGATAAAAATCCGGAAATCGCTTAACGCGTTATCAAATGCATTAATACGTTGGTTAATTGCCAATTTGCAGCGTGCGTATTTGTGCGTGCAATTAGGACAATTAAGTGCTCAACTTATCGGCGCAATTCGTATTAATTTTATTCATTCAATTAATATTTAGATACGTGTTTATACCACGAAATAATTACATTATTATTTACTCGTAAAATGCGTTGTTTATGTGAAAATGTGAGTTTAACGAGAAACTCGTTACGTACGAGTTTCACAGAGAAATGAGAAAAATGATGATGATATCATTGGACGCGTGAATTCACTCGAAATAATGTATGCCAACGACGACGACGACGATGACGACTGGGTGAGTACGTGTAATAAGAAATGGTTAAATTTTGATATCACGTGTCAATTGGTTGTTAACGCATTAAACAAGTCGCCTTTGGACGTTTGTTGTTGTTGCTCCTCTTCTTCTTCTGCTGTTTGCTGCTTGAGCACTTGTTGCTAGCCGAAAACTATTGCTGCGTTTTGTTCACATGCGAACGATAAACTTATTACGCATTCAACAAGACCGACTGAATGAAAATGAGTGTTCGTCGTTGTAATAGCATAACTTGTCATTCAAAAACTAAAATTGCACCCAGAATTAACTTATTCGGAAATATTCTACACTCAAAAACGTTTGCCCGTCGCGTGATGATAATTGTGACATTTTGCCTCACAACAAGGAAAAACTTAATTTTT
The DNA here is from genome assembly GCA_030264675.1 of Anaulacaspis nigra. NCBI lineage: Eukaryota > Metazoa > Arthropoda > Insecta > Coleoptera > Staphylinidae > Anaulacaspis > Anaulacaspis nigra. Next base: position 80,913 of record JARJDV010007356.1, on the reverse strand, counting down.
GTAATTCGTCGCCGAAGAAAAAACGCCGAGCTAAATTTTGTAACATCCACTGCATTTATTTACCAAAGAAGAGTCAATAATTTCGAGTAAAAAGCCATAGAAAACTTAAGTGAAGGTTTTTTGGGGGCCAAATTAATGGAAAACAAACCGAATTAATTGCATTCAATAATTATTATTAAATCGATTATGTTGAAACCTCATCAAGATAATGAAATTTGTGCCGTAAACAAGAACAATTTCGGTCGAATATTATTGAAATTTTGATGAAACGCGGAACTCATGTGCTGCTAATAGCACGAGTAATGAGTGTTTGAGTGTTTGTGCCCTCGAGAGCTTACTTTCTGGGATATATTACTATTCATTACGTTATACTTTAATGCAAGCAAATTACTAAAATCATTATGGATTCCCATAAAACCGCATCAAATCCGACAAAGAGTCGGAACAAGAATATATTCCAATAAACGATGTAACGCAAATTGTAAAACGAATTTGAATCCATCGCGCACATTAAAAACTTATTATTGGCGTTAATATCGTAAAAATTTTTCGCAGACTTTTTAAAACTTTTTCATTACTACAAGTGTTAACTTTATGCTCGTGCATCATGTTGTTAATTATAATGTGAAACTTTTATCGTTGAATACATATTCATGAATATTTCATTCGTAAAAAATGGAATCATAATCATAATGCTCGAGCATTATGATTATTAAGTTTACTTAAACAAAAACCATTTGCTATGGGAAGTCAAATAAATAAAGTTTTACGTATGAGAAATTAGCACGTTTAAACAAATAGTTTACGACTAATGCGCGTTGATATCGGCTAATGCACTCATGCTAATTAGCATTTAAATACAACGACACATTACTTAAACTTAATTAATATTGCGCAAATTTGTTGCTCAAAGGTCAACTTCTTCTCTCGCCAAGAAATGAAGCGATCAAGAGAATTAATAAGAATTCCATCTCGATTTACGCTCAGTTAAAAAACATCAGCACTATTAAAAATACGCGGCGGAAAGGAAGCCATCAATTCGGAAAAAAGTTACAAACAAGCAACAAAAAAATGGTAAAATTGCATTAGTCGATTAGATTACGTGTTGCGAAGAAACGCAACGGATATTTATACGCTGCTTAATCAAGTTTCAAACTTTTAAACCAAGTTTTTCTCGCGAGCGATTTTTCTTGGCGCTCGCACACAAAAGAAGAGACAGCGGCGTGCACCATCGTGAATCAATTCAAGCGTCTTGAGTGAGTTGTGATAAGCTATTGTGTTTAGATCAACTTTTTCCACCTCCTTTCTGCCATCGTTTACGCACTATCCGTCCTTCGAAGCACACGAATCGCGTAATTCGAAAATGAAGTGTGAAAACGTCTTCTTCTATTTTATCCTCGCTTGCTACCTCTCGCTGCTTCTTGCACCACAAGAAACGCAACAACAGCAGCCGGCAAGCGCGCAGCAAAAAAGCAAAAGAATTCAGTGTTGTTAATTCGAATTTCGATGGCACTCAATTAAATCTCCAATAAAAAAGAGCTCGAAACGACAATGAGAATGAATCGAGCGAAAATGTATAACGTAAAATACGAATTGTGTGACCATCGATGTATCGCCCGCCGTTTGTTGCTGTTGTTGCACTGTTCTCTTGTTGTTGTCGTTGTAATTCCGGTGGCATTCAATGCTGTTATTGCTTGTGGTGTCCCGTTCGACTGCCGAAATTTGAGTATGCGCTAATGAAGCGTGACCAAAATGTTTCATTTTTTCCATTCGATTCCTCGTTTCTTCGCTGCGCTCGCTTGGATGACATACCACGAAGTCGCGTAATACGATAAGCGCATATAACTTTTCGATAATAAAAGACGAGCAGCCCAGCACCGGCACCGGTGGCTCTGGTTTGCGCGCAGTGTTAAATGAGATTTTTTCCCACACACATGTGCAAGTGCGCATGTTTCGACTGTGCGACAGCAGCGCGAGTTGTGTACCAGCTGAAACCGACACCACCATCTTCTTCTTCAACTCACTGCGATTCATTACAACCTGCATTAATTACGAATTATTTATACTAATTGTTCAAATGGAGCTGTTTGAGTTAATTAACTCGCCACTCCAAGTCACAACTCATTAAGTCGTATATGTGCCCGGGTGCGTGCGTGCGCTCAAAATAAATACAAAATGCTGAGAATTTGTCAGTTCCGTCGTCTTCGTGTGCTCTCGTGAATAGAATTAATTTATTGCTATACGACAATTATTTTGTCATCATTATTTACTTATAATAGTAAATAAATAATCGCAGCAAGCAAGCGACCGTCGACAATTTAATCTAGATGTTTCTACAATTTAGCAAATCTCTCAAATCAATTCCGCATCGATTACGCAAGATGAGAGCGCGAAATTACAAGGGAAGCAAGCAACAGCCGAGCGCTCTGCAGCGCCAATCGAGACACGCTCGTCATTTGAATGCGCACAAATTCGCACTACGACTAATTCTAATGACCAGCCATCGCGCTTTATACTCGTTGATGTCCCCTAATTATGAAAATGAAAGTGCAACGCACTCGCCCCGTCTCGGCGTTTGTGGCTTAAGGCGCACTTAATTCACGACTCGCTTGCCACTTCTTGAGCGAACCGCGCGCGCTGCCGACCGCTTGCTTGATGCATTTCCATTGCGCATCTTACTTAATTCCTCACAATTCTCATCAGCCGCCGTCGCGCGCACCTCACTCGCTCAATGCTGGCGATGAAAACGAGACCGAGCGCAAGAACACGTCTAATAGTTGTTGCTCGGCGCACTCGCTAATTATTATTAATGTTATGATGTTATTACGCTGATAGTTTCACAATCTCGAATGTGTTATTAGTCGAAAAACGCACGCTTACGTCTCGTTGCGCTGCGTGTCTTTTTATTTGTTTATGTTTGTTACGTTCAAAATGCTAGTTGCAATTGAAATTATTATGTTTAACAACAAATCATACGTCCACTAATCACTGTGTGCATATAAAGTGCTAGCTGTTGCTGCAAATAGTTGGAACAATTTACAATGTGCATATAAAAATTTTCAAGACAAAAAAGTGAAGAAATTCTTTCTTTACCTGCTTTGTTTCTTATGTTTTATATAATTAAAGTCAGAGAGAATATTTAAAAACCATGTCTCCTTCGTCCACATACGAATTTGTTATACTATCCGCCCTTGACTTGACACAAAAGAACAAAGATTCTATAATTCGTGTTTATGAGTTGTCGTCGTTAAACTACAAAAACGGCACGAAATAAACTTTTTCGCAATAATTTTTTTACGCCTGCCCCGCGTTGACCGAGATGGCAAAGCGCAATTAGTTTTATGACGACACAACGCACTCTCCTCGCCCGTCACGAGATAAGCAGAATATGATGCTCTGCGCGTTCGCACATTCGTTTGCCAACTTATTGCAAGACGCCAGTATCTCCATCCGTCCACTCTTGCGGACATCAAGCGCGCAACGATGAGCGCAATATGAAAAGTGTACGCACAATTATTATTAGTTATATTTGTGCGTCGGCGAGAAGACGAAGGGAGGACGCACTCCACGCTCAATGTGTAAAATGTATAATATGTATGCGCGTTTTGCGCAAATACGGCCAAGCCAAGCGACTAATTACAGTCTTGAAAACGTACGCGTGAGATGCGAAAATAGCAGGCGCACAATTTGCAATTTTCATTTTCATTCGACATTTGTGTTACGGCTGTTACTCGGCTGCTGCTGTTGCTGACGCTGTAAAAGTAAAAGTACTCAACAAAACATCCAGTTTCTTCGTCAATGATGACACGATATAGCTCAAAAGTGATAACACTAAACTATGTAAAATAGTAGATAATTTTCTTTACTTCAAGAACCTTGCGAGGTCAGTATTTCTCGGATTAAAGACAACCGTGATATTTATAATATTCTAAGCAAAAATATTTAAAGCATCCACATTAGAGCATTATCAAACAATTTTCGCATTGTTTAAATACAAATTCGTCACTGTGCGCGAGCAATACCACACATAATTGCATGTATTTTTTCTATAAAAAAAGTATGAACACTATTATTATCAAGCTTGTCTGACCCGCTTGATTGCGGGCGCAAATAAAACGTATGCGTGAAAACATTTAATTTGAACGCACTCTGTATAATTACGCATTCGCCTGTTTGTTTTTTCGCGCAAGTCGAGAGAACGCACGAAGGAAGACGTGCGTTGTAGGTGTTCGTGTGCGATTGTATGCGCCTGTTGTCGGCTTATTTAATTAAATTTACATTATTTACCATATCGTCTTCTTCTTCTTCGCCTTCCTTATGCCGTTGTTGTGTTGTTGTTGTCCATGTCCATGTAGACTGTACAGCGACATGGCGTGTGTGTTCGTTCAGCGTGCGAACGATTCGGCGCTCTCTTCTCTTGTGTGTGGGAAGATATGCGAATAATCGCAGGACATGAACGCTACTAAGTGACGCGTTGAATACGAGATAATGTGCGCGGATTAGGTTCACGCACATTGCTACTCAATGTACACCGGGTGCACTCGAATCGAACGCCAACAATCAAAGCGCATACGCGCACAGCGCCGGGAATGAACTGTATGCGTTGGCGTTATTTATAGACAACGTGCGGTGCGCGCACAGAAATCAAGCAAAATAAGCGACGATTCGCATTATCGCAAATATGAGGAGGAACGAAGACGCAATGTAATTTTACGTTTGCTCCGCCACGCCGCCGCGGATAATGAAAGTGTGGCAGCCTCCTGAAAGTCGTCGTCATTTCATTACGAACAAATTTTTACTACATACTCTTGCCTCCATCGCCGTCGCCTCCGCCGCCGCCGTTGTCTGTGAACTATACAGCAACACCAACAGCTCAGATGTGCTTGCTCGCTAATGCCTAATGCGCGCATTTCGGTTTTTAGGCATGCATGTGTGGGGCATTAGTGAAGATGAATACTGATTGCATATATCTGCAATGCTTAATGCGCTTTTTCTCCGCGCACTCCATGCAGAAGCGAACGCAAAACTTACTGCCGCATCGTGACTCTCACTGAATAATAACATCCAAAGCACCACACGGACGACCAAGAAGCGCGTCGGACTCACTTTTCCTATCTACGTTCGTTGATTTTTTATGGAATCGCATCAATTATTTTCACATAAGTGAAATGAATTACTTATTATTTTTCGGTAGGTCGTTGACCATCCAACGCGCACACAAGGCCGACCTTCCCAGCGGAGCGAGCAAATCACATCTAATAATAGATTGGACACACACAATAATACGGTAAGTAATACTAATAATATCGAGTGGTGCGTATAAGAATAACAAACGCACTTGATTTCTTGGATAAATTGCATTAGATTACATCACGTGGAGGTGCGCAACCTCTCCTTGCAATGCAATGCGATTTTCAATTCGTTTTGTTGCTTCCACCGCATTCCGCATCCGCACACAAAACTTCATCAGTGTTGAGTGCAATTGTTGCTAAATATATAACAACGTATTGTCAACAATATACCGAGTGTATCCCACGTGCTCAGCGCATCATTAATATTCATCAGCCGAATCGGCAACACTCCGTGTATCAAGGAAAACAGTAAGAAAACAAATTTTCTATTTGTAAAAGTGGCAACTCAAGAATATCAACACAACAAATACTCTCGCTGATGGCGTTGATGGCATGCGTCGATTGAATGTGAAATGAACGAACAATCTGACAACTTTGTACGGCAGCCACGAGAAAAAAGAAAAGCGCACAGCAGCGGCCAAGAAATATGTGTGGGGCCACCAACACCAACCATACAAACACACAGACTACTCCTCATTCCGTCCGAATAGAATGTACAGTTATAATAAATATATAAAATTCGTCCTTATAATTTCATCGGTGGCATAACACACACACACACACACTCTCGCAGCATCGATACGCGTTCAATTCGATACACATCATGCTAGTCGCTCTGCCATGACCACATTATTCATATTTTCACAAAGCTAAAGCGAAATCAACTTTGTATGTCCATACGCAGAGCGAAAGAGACAGAGCGTCGATACATTACAATGGAAACTTTATTTTATTAAAAATATTTTTGTATCATTTCTGATCGATTATGAATGAACAAGTAAATCAAAATACTTTCCTACTTAATTCGCGCACACTAAAAAATATCTAATAATATATTCAGTTCAATGAAATCATTCCACTTGGTTTTTTTCTTGACTTCAACATAAATCCAAATTTAATAAAAAGATTATTTATTAAAATGTCAATTTCTTGCATAGCACCAACTGAATAACTGTTAAAGCTCATGCTTACGGACCTCAATCATTGATCATCTGCTAAAAACCTGGTTAATTTAAAAAAATTGACTCATAAAAATAATTTTATGTTCTGTGCCCAATATACAATCATTATTTTCGCGATAACAATTAGTTAACGGACACCGTTACGTTTTAGATTTGTTTGCTAATCAACTATTTAAAAAATACATCAAACGATGCAATTGCAGCAACAACATATCTGCATATTGCAAAACGTGAATAGATGAGCTGCTGGCATGAATAAAATTGCAGTTGATTCATTGAAACGGCAATCAGCATCGCCAAAGCCATTTGCAATTGATTTCGAATATGGTAAAAATCGATTTGTACGGCACGTACGCAGAAACCAAGAAGACGACTTAAGACGCACATGCGTGATTGAAGTATGAATAGCTGTAGTGTGTATGCTGGATCAACATGCAATAAATTTATTCAAATATTATGCCGACGACAGCTCGTCTCGCGTCCGCAGCGCATTTATCGATCAAATCAAATAAATAATTTCGCCAGCAACGCCGCCGCAAAAATCTCGTCAAAATTATCGCAGTGTGGTGGCAATTGTCTTAGGTGCGATTATCTTTATAGTCTTGATCGGCTATCTTCACGAGCACCTATTAAAATTCCGCCAGTCTGCTGTCGCGTCCGATAAGACGAACGAGGAAGTTCGCTTATCGTACTTATCACGCGCGCTCGAAATTTCCTCAAGACGCACTATTATTGCCATTAGCGCATCAGAAGTATGCGTCGGGCGTTTTGATAAAGTTATTAGTGTTATTGCACAATTATATGCATGTTATAAATATTCTGCTGGTACTCTCAACGTGTGATGCGCTCAATCGGCGTATTTTTAGCCATTTAGCAAATGGAAAGCAAGCATCATCATCAACAGCATACACAGACTCCTTCGTCGAGGCGCGCGCGCGCACATCGCAAATATTATGATGTCTTTCGATGTGTGTTTGTTACTTTTGCATATGCAAATCTTGTTGGCAATGTGCTTGTAATGTTCATATCGCGATTGCAAACTGCTCGTTATCCCGCTCTTCCAAAAACATTTCTGCGTATTAATCTAATACCAGAAAACGCGAAAGAGAGACGGCAAAAGGGTAGGTAGATTGATGACGCTGTTAGATTTGAATGTTAATCTCGCGAATCTGATATCGCGTGTGCTTTCAAGTGAAACACTTTGTACTGAAAATTATTCACGTTTTTTTTCTCGATTTCGCGTCGTTGGCTTTCGCCAATGTTTAGCGTTAAGCCTAGAAAAAATATAAATTTAATTTTCATAAAGTAAAACGCTTATGAAGCAATTTTAATATCTTTATAGATCTGCCGCTATTTTTTCTCGCTTTGAGAGGAGACGAGCACAGAAGAGCCTTGTGGATTTTCATTAAAGCACAGTTTGTTTAGTGAACGAGAGATATGCAAATTGCGTTCATTCGTTCGTTCCTTCTTGGTTCGTTCCTTCATATTCATAAAGAATGCGAAAGTGCAGTGTGTGTATGCGCTCGCAGATTTAATTTGAGCGCTCGGTACGCGGCGGCGCGCGCGTTGCCGCTCGCTGCTGCCTCGTCTCATTCGCGCGATTGCAAATCTGGTCGCGTCTTGGGCGATTGAGTTACACGACATAAATTTGCACGATGTGAGCGCATTTTTCCGCTGCGACTATTTGTAATTACTCGACGTTTGCACACACTCACTTTCCACAATCGCAAACGCGCATCTCAAACGTATCGCGTAATCTCGCATTCGCGTTTATGCTAAATTTCATTTCATTGCACTGCGAATGCGCTTTGTAAACCATTTCGCAAAAAACGCCATATTTTTCACATAATGCACAACATAAATAATCCAAATTTATTCGTTTCATTATCCCGACGCAGCAGCAGCCTACACTTTTTTCGAATCCGTTATTGTCTTTAGCCTGTTTGTTTCTTCTGCAGTAGGCAAAAGAACGCAAATGTTGAAAATGTTATCTCCTGTTAATCAAAAACCGGAAATCTAAATAAATAAAAATATTAACGAGCCTCATGTCGGACATGCCAGTCAAAGAAACTGCACTTTTACTGAAGTAATAAATTTCAAACCAATTTCCGCGATGGCGGAAAAATTAATAATAAGAAAGAATTAATCTCTTGTCAACGAAATCCTATTTGCGAAATGAATAAACCAAAATTACATTTTGCATTACAAAACCTGCAGCACACGCAGCACACTTCCTCCAGATCTTCTTCTTTATCGTTCGCATTTCAAAGACGTTGATGATGATGAAGAAGTTCATCAAAGTTCAACACCTTGGCGATGAAGCGAGCGTGTTGTGCGCAAGACGCAACACTTCAAGTGCATGCACGCGCATGTAAGTCGCTCGTAAGTCAAGTGAACTAAATAAGTTAAGAAACTCATAAATGCAATGCAAAGTGAGGCGACTCTGCACTTATTTTCGTCTCGAAACGAGACTAAACGAATAACTCTACTAAATTACTTATTTATTTTAGAACAAAACACCAACAAGAAACAAACGGCAGCAGAAGACGTCGAGGAATTTTTGTTCCAGGCGAGCGTAGATTTTAGGTTTTGAATTACACGCGATCAACCACCCCTGACTAATAACTTCACTCTTGCTTTCGCTGGCGTCTTATCATGAATGAACCTGAGCAAATTTACGACTGCACGGCGAGCGCAGTGCAAATGATTAAAAGCGCGCCAATACGATCATTTATTACCGCAAATGAGTTACGTACGCAAAAAAAAAGAGAACCGAAACGACTCCGCAAGATGATGTTACATAATTCTTGAACGCGCACGCCGCGCGCAGTCAAGTTGAAGGCGAAGGCGAATGTGTGTGCAGAATGGCAAAGTCAAGAACGCGCGCCAGCGACTTGTTACACCTGCTGCTCTTCCTCTTCTACTTGCGCATCGGACGCGCTTAAGTCATCGCCGGCGAAGAGGCCGCAGCCAACCCCACCATCGTCTTGGTCGTACCGCCACCGCGTGCAGACGGCGCGCATCGTCCACGGCAGCGCGCAGATCTTCTTCAGCACGTCCGCGAAAGAGGAAAAGAAGCGGTTCGTCGATCGGCGAGGCATTTCCATCGTGGTTGTGACCGTGAACGCAAGTCATCAGCCATCAGCCACAGCAGGCGGCGAGAAGCAGCAGCAGCAGCAGCAGGACGCACCACGCACTCTTCATCTTCATCATCATCGTCGTCGTAGTCATCATCGGCATCACCGCCGATCAGCGCGCATCGCAAAAGGACGAGCCGACCGAAGAGACTTTACGTTCTGCGTGCGCATCCTTGGACTTGCAAAGTCCGCAGACTTTGTTGTCGAAAAAAACCGCTTCCCGAAAAGATCGAGTCGCATCGAGTTCGGTGTGTGCGCCGGCCCTACCTACCGAGTTGACTTAGTGGTGACTTACTTTAGTGGTGCTTATCGTCTCCGATAATTTACTCATTTTCGATTCACGCGTTCGTTCGTTGCGAACGACGAACGAAAAGCGAAAGTTTGTTTTGCGAATCGATCGTGATCGATATCGATCAGACTCTAGTGTTCGGCCCCGAAGCGGCAGTAGAGAAGAAGACGAAGAAGACGAGAAGAAGAACAAGCAAACAACCAGCAGGTAGGTGCATTGATCCGTCTTCTTCATCTTGCGTTCGCGCATTTGTTGTGACCGGTCAGCGAGCGCGCGCGCGCGCGCTTTTTCCATTCATTTGTTTCGCCGTCCGTCCGTTCGTTCGTTCGTCCGTCAGCAGGAGCAAAACTCGCGACACTTCTTCTGCACGCGATGACATCTTCGTCACGGCTGTGCAGCAGTGCGCAAAGCAAGAAAACGAAACCGAACGCATTTCTCATTGACCGTGCGTTTGTTTCAAAGCCGTAAAGTAGGCAGCAATTAGAAAAAAACACCGAAAATCCAAATAAAATTCGTTACACTACGAGTGAAACATGAAATATTCAATCGGATGACTATCTGAGAGCAACGAAAAACTCAAATCGCCGCATAAAAATAATGCTCAAAGTCACAAAAGCACATAAAGAAATAAATCCGATATGAAAGAGGAAAAATACAATAAATACAAGCCAAGCAGCAGCAGAAGCAGGATTCATTCGAAACGCGCACGCCGCGTACAGAGTTTAACAGCCGAAAACTTATAAATCACCGAACAAAAGTGCTTGCTACCTGCACAGGCGGAAAATTCGTCTTAAGAGATTTTTATCTCTGCTTATAACACCTCTTTATAATACTCACTTCATAAAAAGAATTCAATTTGTCTTTTAGCGAATAAAATTTCAATTGCTCAATTCACACTCAATTATTCATCCTATTATTTCTGGTTGAGCTCAATCGACATAAAAATGCGCTCACTAAAAATAAATCCATGTCTCAAACTCAGACAGAGTGCGATTATGCAATCTTCATTTTATACAAAATCCGCAAATTGCAATTTCGAGATAAATACAGGAAATTATTCAACATTAGAGTTAATGAAATGTTTACTAATTAAAGTTCAAAAACCTCGTAAATCTTGTCTAAACCTCCAAATTAGAATTTTAATGGCCTTTAACGAATTTTGTTAGTCAAACCGAGTAGACAAAAACTATGAGCTATTGCTTCCTTAAAATTATTTATTTATTTATAAATCCGTTTCTTTCAATTATATTTGCAATTCTCACAAATGGTGTGCTTCCTTCACATACGTGAGCAAATGCGTTTTGCTGTGAACGTAGATAATCTTATTTCTTTTTCAAGTCAAAGCCGGCAAACTAAATAAGGAACTAAAAGTGAAATTAACGACAATTATCAAAGTCGGAACGTATTTTAAGCCAGTCACAGATCACTCTAATCCCCTGAATAATTTTTATTTCCTAAGATAGCGAGGGTATCGTCGCGTTTGAGGCGCTGCTCTTCCTGCGCGTGAACGCGCGCGAGCGCAGAGGAAGCCATTAAAATTTAAGATAGTTTCGCTGAATTACAGCGCAATTAGACATTGCATAGAGTGTCGACCGACGTCCGTCGAGGAAGCAGGTCCGAATTGAAAAGAGTGCGCTTTGGGATTCGAAAAATGCTATAAAGCCCCGCGCAAAAAGATCACAAGAAAACGCAATAAACGCACGAATCTCGTAAAACGCATTCGCAAATAGCGTCGTCCTCATCGGCTATTATAATAAGCGGTAATCATTGGGCGTAATGTCATAATGATCGAAGGAAAGTCGTTTAGCGTTCATGCGTTATGCAATTATCCGAGATTTTGCGTGCGTTTGATCATCATCACGGCGATGCGATACGCCGGCGTTCTATGCAAAATATTTGCGCGAGATAAAATTTCATGAGCAACGAGCGCGTTTGTTCGAAATTGCAATGTTGCATGCGCAAATATTCGCAGAATTAATGTTATTTAATCAAAGTGTTATGTTTACTATGTACTTACGATTCCTCAAGTGAATACACTCGTATTTTTCCGCAATTAGCAAACTAAGTTTTAAACACTCACCTGTAACAAAAAGGAAATAAATTTTAACAACTATAAAATAGTTTATGCTGTAATAACAATTTGAAAATGTTGCACAGTGGCACAAATAGGTATCACATAAGAAGAGGTTCAACACTCAAAATGTTAATAATCATTCAATTCGATTCATAGTTCTGAAAAGTCGGATATTTTCATTAATATCTCAGAAACTATAAAAGATTTTAAACTAGTTCTTTCACCAACGTAATAATTATTGAATTATTGATTACCTATCATTCAATCGTCAATTTTCCGCAAATAGGTTACGCATAATAACCCGGCAAAGTCAACGTTCCTTTCGCTGTGGAAATGTTTGTTATATGCTCTACAACGTGGATATATAATTATTCGAATATAGAGCACGGCGTGATAATTAAATCAAAATGAATGTTAATATGCATTTAGTAGTAGATGCAACGATCAATTAGAGGAGCAGACAGACATCCGCGATAGCGATATGCATGCCGATTGCGCGCATATTAGGTGTTAATACGTTGTTGTCAGCATTTCCGGCATCATCAGAAATTGCAATCTGCGCGAGGCGTGTATGTGTTGTACAAAGTACGTACGCTAAGTGCGCAAATGAAAGAAAACAATGGGCAAAAGCGCGATGCGGCTGATACGCATCTTACTCATGTACAATGCAAGCGAACGAGCGGCGGTAGCCAGCCAGCCAGCGAGCTAGCGAAGCTGGCAGCAGGCAGCAGCCGTCCTGCCAATAACCAACACAACACACAAGCGTGCGAAGGAGTCGCCCTGGACTTAATGAAAGCTGCTGCTGATGCGTCTTCTTCTTCGACTTGCCTGCAAGTATCCGTTAGACTCTCAACTCCGTATCGTCCGTCTCAAAGTGCGATTATAACTAACAGCAAACGCCAAACGCCAAGAAGGTCGTGTTGCCAAGAACACGATGAACATATGTGGGAGCAGCATATCTTTGGATGCCATCCATCCATCCTTCCATCTTTAGCAATGCAACAACAATGCGCGCGCGCGTATACAATAAACAACAATTTACTATGACTCGAGTGTGCTCAAAAAACAACACGAGACAGATCACATGCGAGCAGATAAACGCAGCCAAAAAAATTGCATCATCTTCTTAACATATTTTTGACTTTCATTGTCAAGGCCGAAGCTTTCACCTCGCAGCAACAATCCATCAACAAACAATTGTTGAATTTGCAGCGCGGAAACAAACAAATCATATATCATTCTCCTCACTCGGCCAGTTAATGTGCTGTTGTTGTTGTTGTTGTTGTTGCAAACGTAGAACGCACGAACAATGATACTAATCCATAATCTCACCTGGCCATCCAGTGATGATGTATACGAAGAGTGTAATTAGTAAACGTACACACGGCAAATACAATTAGATGATGCGTGCATCTAACGATCACCATCTCTTCTGCTTCTTCACCGTTCGCGTTCAGCTTGCCTTAGAACTCGTAGTGCTAACTGTAATTCAATCGCCGCGAGTATCGCTCAGCTACTAGGCTTAAAGTAATTAAGATAACGATATTCTTAATGCGCGTGCGCGCCAAAGTAATGCACACGAGCAAAAGATGAAAATGTTTTCGTTCGTTTCATTGCACTCGTCCATGCCGTATACACGTTCATAGTCGGTGTGTACAGTCTTTGCGGGGGTGGATACGCGCACGCTTTTCCGCATGCATCCATCATGCACGCCGTTCATTCATGTTGCAGATGATAACAATCAAGCGAAGCGCTCACTTGCACAGCGAGTTATGAATGCGCCAGCGAATCGTGAATCACAAAAATTTCACCTTAAACTAAGCACGCTTGCATTGCATTGCATTGCATATACCCATATCCCGTTTTGCGCATTTCTACTTCTGCATCTTGCACCTTGCAATAAATTAAAATTAAATTCACTCTTTCATTTAGCGCAAAGAAAACTAATCGATTCTTGACCAGCACATAGTTTTATCGCTTTATGCTCGCCTGAAAGAAAAATTCTATATTGCTACGCTTTGCTCGATTGGACATTGTTCTTCGTCTTCTTTTTCCCCCGAAAAAATAGTATATAATGCATCGTCATTGGCATGCATCATGCTTCATTAAAACACCAGCAATTTTTCATTACATGCCAGACTTTTACGCTCATATTACGCAGCAGCAGCGAAACTTTTTTGTCAAATGCTTTATCATCTTTAAAATTCATTAATTTACCAAATGGAATCTGAAAATCCAATGATATTTTAGTGACGCATTGTCACATCATCAAATACCTATAACACAGAGCATCATGCAGCGATGCAATTCCATGCGCAAAGATAAAAAAAATCACAGCCGATATGTATTCTCCGTGTATGCATTTATGATATTTTGGGATTTTGCGTGTTCAAAATATTGCTACAGAAATACGAATCGTGAAATAATAAAACGCTTCATTGAAAATCGCTTTTTAAGCGTTCAGACACTAAAAATATGGCGCAAAAATAGACACAATATTCGACTAATGAAAAACGCACAAAAATTGTCAATCGCGTTGCAAATATTTCAGCCCACACATATTTCCGACACATATTCAATTATCGCCTGAAATATATCCTCCTGTATCCGATTTGCACATATCTCATTGCACAGATATCTATTATCGATTGACGATAAGATACAATTTCCATTTACAAAATAGAATTCTGTTCAATGTATATTTCCACTATTTCAAGAAAAAATTCATCGTATAATTTAACCAGGAATTATTAATTAAATACTAATTGAGAACAATTTCCTTGATCGTGGCTGTAGTGTAATTTCATGCGCTACTCTTACTGCAATGCAATTAGTAATTGTATTGAAAATTAACGATGGCACGGTGATCGCATAAATAACAATTTGGTGAATAATAAAACGGTGAATCCGCCAGAGTACCGGACAAGATTGGCTGTAAACTGGTTTTTGGGTGGCCCCGTCCCGTAGCCGCAGCATATATGACAAGACAGGACAGGACAGCGCCTTGTGTTGGACGCCAATAATAACGGAATTATTCTTGTTTGGTCAGTGCCTTACTGCAATAACGATGACGACGACGACGACGACGGCGACGACGACTTTGCAAAGCAATTCATTTACACACAGCGCGAGCGCGCGCGGCCGAGTCGTCGCTCGCGCGCTTCGCATCGCAGGGTCAATGCTATAATAACGACTGAAGAATAAGACACACGCACACACAGGCACACCAACCTGCGGACCGCGTGCAAATTCAGAAAAAAGCAGTTTACGATGACTCATTTCAGTCAGCAGGACATTTATTCACTCGCTAACAACACAACACAACACATCGATTAAAATGTGCTAACAAATTAACGCGCGCGCGTACACACTTACTTATTGAATGTCGCATAGAGAAATCAACAACAACCGTTCTACAAAACGCATCGGGATTCTAGCATAGTTAACCGTTTCACGCACAGGATAATTGCTTATTAATGATATGCGGCTTAATGCAACAACACACAATATGCAATACACATAGAGATTGATATATGCATAATCGGCGTATTTCTATGTGCATTTAAATATGTTATGAATGTGTGCTGCGCTTTTTAGATAACGACAACGTTGATAATCATTTAGCAGATGGCCTTTGCGTCACTATAAATTGTTATTAATAATTATGCAACGTGCGACGTCCTAGTGTGGGAACTAAGACAAGAGGAAATCGTTTATGAATTATCTTATTACGAGCGCAGCGTTCCAATTAAAACACAATGTTTTCGGTGCGGTTTTCCAACGTGCACGAGATTTTCCGCGCAATCGCCTTGACCAAGAAACCGCATACCGGCGCGCGGGCAACGAAATGATTAGAGGTTTGCAATATGTTCAATTGTGATTATTATCATCAGCGGTCGACGCGCATAATGATAATAATTTTCGCCGGATGGAAATTGCGTTTCGCGCACGTCGTATTTTTCCTGACCGACATAAATGCGTATTTAAAATGCGCACAGGCCGGCAAAAATGTGCGCGGAAAAGTGACCGGCAAAACGAGAAATGCACGATTCGACGACGATGATGATGATGAGAACTTTAGTTCGCTGCTTCTTTCGGGGTTACACACGCGCGTATGCACGCAATGCATGCCAACTTGTGTAGCTGTTCATGTTGCAAACGCAACGCAACGCGCAAGGAGACAAACAGTTATATACATGAACGACGCGCTTCTTGCTCCGTCTTGTTGCCCGCCGCAATCCAATGCGTTGCTTCAGCGGTTTATAAACATTCCATGCGTATCCGTACAATGACCATCATTACAACTACCATTATCATCAATATTATTGATCGCCATATTTGTTATACAAATTAATTTATCATCATCATTGGGAAAAAATGATTCTGAATTTTATTCTGAATTTCCTGCAAGCGCTAGCTCAAAAATTACAAATGCAAAATAATCGTGCAGAGCTCAAATCACTTTTCTGATTATACCCTGTAGATTATAAATTACTTCATGTAGTGCAAGAAATAATAACACTTGCGGTTGAAAACCAAAACGCAAACTATTTTAATATGTGTCAAATATGCCGTGCATTAATCACACGGCGCACAAATGTAGAAACGTAATTCATAAACTCGCTCGCCAAACCGCAGAAAGAGAAAAAGCAGGCAAGTGTCAAGTATGTGCGCACTCGATAAATAACAGAACTTGAACGCCGGCGTAATGTAATTAAATCCAATTACTTGCAATCGCGTTTTAATTAATTGCGTATTACCGCCAATTAGATAACCACTTAACATTTTCGACGTACGCACAAATAAACTACCGGCAAACACAAAATATTTCGAGAATACATCGCCGGACAACGAGGAGAAAAGAAAAACACAAGAAAAACACTCTGAAAATTAAAAGCCAAAACAATCAGGAAAGAAAAATCACCGTTAATTGCAGTGTAATTATTCTAATCAAAGTGCGATAATTAGCATTTCACTATTGCAAACGGCTTTTTAAAATCTACGGTTACAGCCGCATTTTTTTGCGAATATTTTCCAACGATTACTAAAGTTCATCGAATTCATTCGATCAATCGATCGGTAATTATCGAATGTAAATTGTCGTGCAACCCATGAATGAATAACTGTCTCACACTCCTAAATTATTGAAATTAAATGCAAGTACGTGATAATAAATTAAACACCCATATGAAATTATTGATTACAAATATACGTAATCAATAATATCGATTATATACCACCGGATGACTGATATTTTCATCGCGTGACGCGCACATTATTTATTTCGCCTCGAAATATATATATATATTGTAAAGTTAATCCATGCATAAATACATAATCATAATATGCAAGATGACTGATTGACATAAAGTTTGTGTGAAAAACGCATCATGTGTGCCTTGCGGCTGCCACTTCAATATTCTCGATCTCGCTTTGCGCGCCGAATTATTATTCATAAAGCTGTCTCTTATTCTCGCGTGTACATCAAAGATTATGCGCGTGTAAGTAAATTCCTATGCATGAAATAAATTTGAATAACGCGCGATTTTTTATTCACTTTCTTGTTTATTATATCATCACGATTCCCTCGATGTTGCTAATAATATTGTAAATTTATTGACACCCACTTGGTTTCATTCAGTGATTTTCGTTCAATTTTATCTTTTACCTGCTGCTCATGATTTATACACGCTAATTTCTTCATTTATTTGCAGCGTTTATTGCTCGATAATGTTATTCAAATATTTATTAAGTCATCATTATTTATCAATTGATAGACAGCTATATTCAAGATTCCTCAAACTAATTTTTAACCGCATCATTAAAATCCCGAGCTTTTGAAGAATTCGACGAAATAATTTTCGGATAATTCATAAATATTAAAAATGATGCAAGTTTGAAGAAGAAGAAGAAGAACGTGAATTAAATTGCCCCGAAAATGAGACAAAATGACAGTAATCATTCGTTTTAACGTTGTGATTAGTACGAAAAATGCGGAAGTCTTCAATTACTTCATGAACGTATCCATTACCAAACCGAAATTACTTTTCATTTTTTCACTACCGACTTCAAGCCGAACGTAAATTCAGTGAAAGATGATGACAGCCAATTAAACTTTCAAGTTCAAATTCTCAATTCGGAAAAGTTGTTCATCGGCTGAATTAATATACAAAAAAAAAAAGAAAAAGCAACATTGTGTTAGTTTGTTATAAACAACTATTAACAAATCGCGTAAATTACATCATTTACTAAGCGTTTCCTACATGGATAATTAAATAGTTAAGAGCCGTACAAAACGTAGCAACAATTAATCTAGTCCACTGTCGGTGCTATACACAGCACAGTATGAGCACGAGTACTCAAGTTTTTATCGTGTGTTCGTTGCGTTTGGCGGCGGCAAGCGACTTACAGCGTGTTTTTCCGGTTTCTAGCTGTAAAATCACTGTGACAAGCGCTAAACAAAACGTCTCGACCGCTCGCTTGTTCCACTTGTTTCTTTATTTCATTAGAAAACTTTAAATCTAGCGCTGTAATTCTGGTTCGTTATAAGCGTGTCGTACCGCGCATCTTCTCTCTGCTATCCACCAACATTCACTTTACAATTTTTCAGAAAATTACAAATATTTCACGTCCTTATTCTCAATTGCTAACTGCCGTAAAAACCAACGCAATTGACAACTTTTTAATAATTCTACTTTTGCGCATTCATCGTTCTCAATTTAAAATTAGTTTTGTCTCTGCATGCAGCAGCAGTGGCGGTCCAAACGGAAAGTAATTAAAAAACTTGTTTACTAGCCGAGTAAATTATTTTTATGCATAATTAAAAAAAATCGGCACAAAATTATAATTAAATTTCGTGGAAATGTGTAAACAATAACTATAGCGCGAGCAGGAGGAATGCGTTACGCTTCTATCGATCAACAGCCAAACAAAATGCACAACAAACAAATAAAAAGAAGGTTTCTGTGCTAAACGCGGCGAAATACTGGACCATTTGGTCCGCGCGCGCGCGCTTGCGTCTTTATTACAACAAAACCAATCGAATCGAATCACTTGGCACGTATATAAAAATCAAGCCATTACATTTATTATTAGCGAACAAGCGACGGACGAGAAGCATATTTGACAATGAACGACCGACCTAAAGTAATGCACAGCCGCGGCAATGCATAACACACATCCACGGCATTGTCCTCTTTACATTATATTCGAACAACTTGTTCTTCGTTTGCTCGCCGTTGTCGATAATACGAATGGAACGCGGTGCTGCGATTGAATGTTAGTGGAACAATTGCGCATTGTCCAAGTATGCGGAGCGTGCGTATGCATAATCGATCTAAACACACACACACGCGTACACACACCCGCCAACAACAACAACAACAACACAAGTAGGCAACAAATTCATTATGCAACCGGAATTTACAAAGTGCAACCAACTCGGCATAAGTAATTAAGCACATACATTTGCACGCGCACCTACATACATTTCTTTACTTCGTTTGTGTTTATTCGTTCATTGCTCTTCTTATTTGATTTTATAATTCAATTACAAATTTCTTAGCTCTCTTCTCTGCTTTCAAAGAATTCTAAAGCATTTTTTCATTTCATCGATAAATCACACCTGGCGTCCAGCAATTTGGTCAGTGCATTTGTTTTAGAGCCCGTCAAGAGATCAATTGACAGTTGGCATTTAATTGCAATGAATTATGCACACATTTAATAATGAATTTGCATTCTTCGCGTGCGCTGATAATATTTTAATGAGGTTCTTATTGTGTCATGCACTCGGCGCAGCGAGCACATCATTAAACAATAGCCTAATGATAACAATTAACACCTGGCAATGGGCGACACGCCCGAGATGCATTATCACTGCGCCAGACAACAAACGGTACGAATAGGCCATTATTGCCACACAACACGCGCGCGCGCTCGCACGTCGCGTATCATGCGAATATATCAAGCATTAGGCCAACAACAACGACAACGACGACGACGACAATCTGAATGCGCACATAACGTTTGTGCATCGGGGATTCGAATCATTGAACAATGCGCGCTTAATGAGCGTCAATGATGATTCTGCTGCCATCGCCGCCATTATCACCAATACTCGCCTCGCCACCGCCGCCGTCAAATGTTTATTCGTTTATTATATTCGTCGCATTGAATTTCATGCGGTATTTCAATAATTTCCAAACGTTTAACAACTTCTATTTTCGCGCACAAGTCGCACAAATACTCGTTGCATAATTAATTTTAGATTAATAATTACTTTTACGTGCACCAATAAACGTAAAATTGCACATAATGTCGTTCAACAATTTAATTGATTTATTATTGGCTCGATTCGCGTAATCATTTTACAATTAACACGTAATTAATAGTGGTAATCACGATCGACTCGACTAAACTCGATATTTGTTGGGAATTGAATTTAATTAACAAATTGTATTTTACTTTTGCAGGACCAATAAAATTTCAACAACACTACCCCGATACACCAGCCAATTCGCTCGAGGTACGTACACGTTACCAAATAAATAGATTCTATTAAATCCTTAGTTGCATGACAAATAGCTAAAAGCGAGTATCAAAATAGATTCAACCACTTTTAATTAGTCGATCAAACTAATGAACAGCAACATCATCAACCAAACATCCGCACGCAATAGCATTCGAATGACTTCCTCCTCTCTATCAGTCTATCTCACCGCATTCCGTTCGATTAAACATAAAGAATAACAATGTGTGATCGCTTCATTGATTGTCCGCGTGGCTGCGTTCACTCGATTTTGACATTGATTCGAGTCAAGTCAATCACACTCGGCGTGTTCCCAATTTGTCATGTGTCGACCGCCTCCGTGTCAATGGGTTTCGTAACAATGCGAGACTGAAGAAGTAAGTGAGTGACTGAGCAGCGCCGCGCTCATACTTAAGTCATTGTGTTCACATGCGCGCATCATAAACCAATAATGCAGCCTAATCAATCACAATCGATCACGAACGCGCGCGCGCGCGCGAATCTATTGCGTTCAATGTGTCAATCTCTTGAATTTGAATCGCTACAATTACATTTGATGCTCGACATGAAAGTAGTTCAAGTCCAGAAAATGCCCACTTTTTTTGACCTCGTCTATGAGGAAACAGACGACTACGTTTGCATCTCGCAATTGATACGAATCGATAAAATAGTTGAAAATACGAGCTAAAAAATAAATCAATATGCAAATGCATTCGCCTTTGCGAATACGCTGATAATGATAAAGACGCCGATGATGATGAAGAAGAAGAGAAGAAGAAGAAATCATGAGACCGGTTGTCGCAATGTTTTAATAAATTTTTAACGTCAATATAATAACAACTTGAAACTGCACAACACGGTAGTAGGTTGTGCGTACGTGTCACAATTTGCATAATTGGAATGATTTTCCCATGGTTCGCTTCTCCGCTGCTGCTACTGCTGCTGCTTGCTTCTTCTACTTCTTCATCATCATCATCATCGAGTGTGTTTGCGCATTTGCATTACGAACGCGCAACTCAGTCTGGTCAGTTATTCGTAGAACAACAAGACATCGATAAAACCGCGTATTGCGTTGCATTGCGTCGTGTGTGTATTATCATTCATTCGTTGATTTTCTGCCATTAAATAGCAGATGTAATAAGTTTCTTTAATATGCAAAGCAGTCGTAAATTCATACGTGAAACAATTGATCTGCGCTGACGTGCACACGCGAGGCGACTTGACGGAAGAGTTGACAGAGGAACGAGGAAAATAAACAAACGAATGAAAAGCAAAGCACAGCGACGGCGGCGGCGGCGATGAAGATCAATTGCCGTATGGCGCAAATTGATGGTCGGAATGCGACGCGAAGAATTACAACGCGCTGTGTCCTTCTTGCAATCCAACGTTCGTCCTCGCAGCAAACGTACAAAACGACAAGCACGAAGACGAGAAGAGGAACGTGATGCGTTATTTATGCATGTACTGACAATTCTTTACGATGTATACTTTCGTAGAACGAAGAAAAAATATAACTAGAAATAAATACCAGCGCCAAAAACTAAATACGCGCTATCAACTAACATTAAAACTCTTACTCAACTTTCTTCAAACAAATTTCGCATGAAATTCAAATCGTAAATAACCAAAATTGGAATTACCATAAAATTTACCGTAGCGAGTTGAAAGCAATCAAGTCCAGGAAAAGAAGTCGACATACCTGGAAACAAGGTAAAAACTTAATTAATAAACATCCAAATATAACTGAATGAAATTGAAAGAACAAATCGTAAATAATGATTAAAATCTCTTCATTACAAGCAGCATGTGTACTTAGCATAAAACAATGAAATGAAACGAAATGAATGCCTGTGCAAGCAGACGGACAAATAAATAACTGTATAGTGTCGTTTCGAAAATAGGTTTTGTGCATAAACTGAAATGCAATTGAATCACAGTGATAAGAACACCCATGATGACCGTCGCTGTACAGCGCGAGTTTAATGCATGCGCACGTGGAATATTGTTAAATATGCCTTCTTCGTCGCGCCTGATTTACCAGCACTTATCGGCGAATGCAATCGATTACTGCAAATTATCATCCATTCGTATTGCAGCAGCTGGCCCCATGAGTTATTTGCTCGCTTAATTTGAATACATATTTGATTGAAATGTATTTTATTGTCAATACGTCCAGCCGTGTGCGTCTTGCATTAATTAATTTGCAAAGCAACAATCATTAACTTTTAATGCGCACTGCATATCCATACATAAATAAATTATTGAAATCGCACAGGAAAATCAACATAAATCGATTTTTTCCTCTTGCTCTCCGAGCCGCGCGTACGCTGTGCTGTGCTGTGTTGTGGTGCTATGCTGCGTTCTGTGGTGTTCGCCCGATCAAAGTCGCTTAAGCGAACCAAGTAAAAATCTAGCGCAATTTCGATTAGGCACACGTCAAACGCAAATAACAATAAACGGTACATTAGATACGCGAGCGAATGCGCAATTGGCAATCAGCGAGCACACACGAACAAGACGAAGAAATTTGCATGCGTGCGGTGGCTGGCTGCAATTGAAATGAACCATAAACGCACACAAATTGCGCGCACGCATTAGAAATGTATCTGGAATGGAATGAATAAACAACAACGCGTACGGCATCGACCACACGGCATATACGCGTGCAGTTTGTTCGCTTCGCCTTATCACTCGGTGGCGGGTGAGTGTGTGA
Organism: Anaulacaspis nigra; assembly: GCA_030264675.1. Lineage (NCBI taxonomy): Eukaryota > Metazoa > Arthropoda > Insecta > Coleoptera > Staphylinidae > Anaulacaspis > Anaulacaspis nigra. The sequence goes on along the minus strand of JARJDV010007356.1, from coordinate 57,860 downwards.
GTGTGTGCGTGTGCACGCTGCATTCAGCGGCGGCTCCTCTTCCCACAATTAATTGTATTTCAAGGTGGTCGAGCAATTACGATCCGAGCCGCAATGATGATTAGTTGAATGCAATTGAGATATGTGTACGCATTCATTTAACTTGCACCAGTCGGCCAGGCCAGGCCAGGCCAGCTGCATGCGGCCTGTATGCAACATCCACCAGAGAGCGATCGAGGTTGAAAGAGAGTTAGTTTGTTGTTTGTTGTCGTACGCGCCACAAACTCTTCAAGCCACGTCAAATGCGTTGTGGTGTTTGACGTCGTAAAATTGCGCAAACTTGTAATAAAACGTGTGACACCCGCACACGTGGCGAAAAATCGCAACACCAAGTTTATAACGAGTAACGAATGTGGTTTATAAGTTGAATCAACATCTTGATTAGAACTTAAGCTCGTCCGCCTGCCTTTCGCCAAGTGTCGTCGCACCATCGTCAAAACAATAAAGTGATAAACCGCATCCGCATTTTCCGCACACACGTGCAAACAGGCGTGCGTTTAATGAAAAACGCGAATACTGACATGTTACCTAGAGCACGGGACGACGTATCCAGCGTAATGTAGCCTGGGCGAAATAAAGAAATTTGTTTTGAACGCGCCACGCGCCGTCGTAATAGATTCGCTGCTAAAAATGAGCATCGGATCGAGAGGAAAGGAAGAAAAATGATGATTCGTTCACCTGCTGATGAGAATCCGCTACGAAAAGCGAGCGCTCGCGCCGCGCTGAAGATGCTCGGCGCGAGAGAAGCGCACAGAGACGAGAAGAGAAGAGTGGAGGAGAAGTGTAAGACCCATGAGGGCAGCAAGTGCTGCGCGCAAAGCATAACGACGCCATGATCGGCGGAAAAGTATGAGGAAACACTTCAGCAAATTGAAAATGGTAATGAGACGCTGTGCGATGCCTAATAAATCTTCGAGCGAACCGAACGAACCGAACGAGTTGAATGCCGTTCGGATCAACGCAATGAATGAATCGATCGGAACACCTTTTTCCTCAAGCGTACACATTTTACAAAACTAACTGAAAAAAAAACCCAGCAATGAAAGTCGTTTTTCTTCGAAACTAATTCCGAGTCAGAAGCGAGTGACCTCTAAGAAAGAGTTCGGTCGCTATAGCCAAAGCACATTTTATAGTCCGACTACCAAATAAATAGTATAAATAAATAAATTACAACAAACTATTACGAATGAAAGGTAACATCTAATTGCCAATGATAATGAGCTGCGAATAGTCCCACCCACTTAAAATAATAATCATCAATAATTAGTGATTAAAGGGTACTTAATGCAGAATAGTCAATTAAATAGAGGTGTGAAAAGTCACACACTCACATTATTTATTTATAATTCCTTCACGAAAGATATTCTATTAGCAAAGTCACTATAAACTTCAATTCAAACAGCAATTTTGCAAATGCACATTATAATGAAATTAAATTAAATGTCTCATTCGAAATCCATCAAAGAATGAAGTAACTTTAAAAGACAATATTTGTTCTTTTTAACCTGCAATGATTGAATTGTTGCACTAGATGATGTAAACAGTTGAAATAAGTAATGAAAAGTTATTCGAAAAATGTGAATGGCTTTAAGGTAGCATATTATTCAGCCCCGATAATAATAGAAACGAATAAAATTAAATCAAAGACGAGAAACGCGTATTCGATGAAGACAGTGTATAAGGCGTAATTGATGAATTATTTCGCGTTGTGTGTGCGGCAAGCGAGCGCGCGAGTGGATATTTATTACCAATTATTTTCGCGTGCATCTCTTGAACAACAACAAGCAGCAGCAGCAGCAGCAGCAGCGGCAAAGAGCTCCATCGAGTTGATGGGAAGCATCAAGGAAGTGAGCTCAGCGCGAGACGCACAATACAAGTGCTTTAGTTCTTGAGCAACAGTAGAATGCACACGACATGCGCAACTAGTTCTTCCTAAATTGGTCAACACACAACCGCAAAACCGTGTAACGCGCAAACACGAACGCCGCGCGCCGCCCGCTTAAAAATCATCGTCATCGACGAAACGCGCAGCGCAATCGCAAACCCGCCGCATTTTTGCATTCGCATCAAAACGTTCGAACATGCTACGAGCACTCATTACTCTCAGCAGTCGCTCGTAATTTGTTCAATTGCATGGCCGGCTCGCCGGCACGAGTAGACCGTGAAAATCTTTACACGGCAAGCATTTTGAGTAAGAGTGAAAATCAGCTAGATGGAAAATTGACAAATAAACTAAATACTTATACCACGTCGTCGACTTTCACTCTCAAGATCACATCCTCTACGCATGCATGCATTCCAGCAAGCAGCAAGCAAGCAAGCAGGCGAACCAAGCGAGCTGCAGAGAAGCAAACTTCTTGTTGTACATATCAAATTTACACGCTTGTTGATTTCGCTCGAGTGGCGGCGACGACGCGTTGCACTGACTAACTACTTGTCTTCTTGTCGCTGCTTGCCACCGCGACAACTAAATTACAACTAAATACGCCAACTACCAACTTACTGCTCTCAATGCATATGTGCCTCGAACACTAAACCGAGCTCATTGCGCTTGGCGAATGTGTATTAATAATGTTAATAATGCCAGGCGAGCGCAATATTTGATGCAATATTATACGCGCAAGACTTGTCTGAATTCATGTGACGAGCAGTGCAGTTGCTCCTTGCTTCTTGGTTCATTCACTCACGCAACAGACGAGATGATATAATTTGTTTGCTAATAGCAGAGGCGAAACACGTCGTGCGTGTATTGCACACGTTACGTTAAAGGCGCGATAATTAGCGGAGAATTTGCGAAGAGGCAGCTGAGCTAGTGCCGTTAGCTCATGGTTTGAATCGTTCTTTGAATGAATGAAGAATAAAGAGTATCAGTTCGAAACTGCATTCAACTCGCTATCCAACTTATTATAAAATGGAAACTTCTTCAGACATTTGGGTTTTTTTCATGAAAAAAGCTCGTTTTCTACCGGCCATAAATTGTAAACACTTAATTCGTAAAGTAATCGTAAATAATTTAAAATAATTATAACCGCATGACGTCCACAAAGCTGAAACACCATTAACAAATCTACACAAATTACCAGACATAAAGTCATAAAAACAAATTTCATAATATTACACTGCACGTAATGAAAGTAATATTTGTAGAAAAAAATCTGTCAGCTCATCAAATAAATTTCGTGCTTCATCATCCGGCAACAGAAACAGTTATATTAATATAGCAATCAATGGCCAATAAATAAATAAATACGCGCCGCAGAGAGCGAACAAATTTTCGATATTGCAATTTGCATTTATGCCCAACGTAAAGGGCACCCCACCTTTTTGTTTACGACATTCAATTCGATGAAATTGAGTCTCCTGCATGCACGTAATTTCTATATTTGTTTCTTTCGTTTCCTTCTTTACATATGCCACACGAATAACAGGACGACCAGTCGAGTGTGGGTTGCTTTGTCGTCATATATTAAGGTCATGATCACAGTTGCCAACAGTAAATACATTGAGTTTTCGCGAATATTTGCATGCGACTAGACGCTCGTTCTTGTGCCGAAATTCACTGAATTCGCGAATGACTTCTTTCTGCAGTCGTTCGCTGAAAGTTTGTTCGTTCGTCGCGTCGCGCCGTGCGCCGGATACAGGCATGTTGTTTGTTCAATTGATGTATTTGCATACGCGCGCGCGGTCGTTTACCGAGTAATTTGTATTCATTTGATTCGTCAGTGCCAAGTTTAATATGTAAATTTTTTGGTGTACCCACTTTTGTTTTTGGCACATGAGAATTTTAAATACACGTATTTGCAATCAAATAAAACGTGCACAACATAATGGCTACCAGCAACGTTGTAAAAGAGGCGCATGCATGTTCCATATTCTATTTGTTACAACAAACCTATAATAGCAACCTGTAATTACTTAAAGCAAAGTATTTACCCCGCAAACTCCACTGGTGGCCACTCCTTGCATGTGTAGAAGAAAACGATGAACGAAAACACTGCTTAAAGATCAAATAATTGGTTTTACCATTAAACTCCCCACGGTTAAACAATCAATTCGAAATTTTTAAAAATTGCAGTGATAAACCCCATTTATCCATCGCAAATAGTATTTTCGCAAGTCCATGATTCTTCCAACCAGCAAAGAATAAATCCCCAATTTTCGAGTTTTGTTGTTATTTTACCTATATCAACTGTGTACGCTATATACATTTACTAGCAAACTCAGTGAACACGATTGGTAAATTTTACGCTCAACTATCGAATAAAGAGATTATAATACGTATCGGTATATATTGTGCACAATAAATATACGAATTTTATTCCTTCCATTGTGCGCACACATACACATAAATACTCCCAATCTATTATAGCAAATTCAATTCGCGTACGTGCGCGCACGAAGGGCGCTAAGTGCTCGGCCGCATATGCAACATTGTCGTCAACCTTGGCGGCGGCGGTGGCAGCGCCAATGTCCTCCCGCAGCATCGTGCTCATAACGGCGGCAATTGCTTTTTAGGGTGGAACACATCCACTCTCCGAGTGTGCGGCTCCCATCCACACACGTAGAGAACTCTACAGCTTCAGATGCATACATGTCGCGAGGCAGCAAGTTTATGGTTTCGGTTTTGCGTCGAGCGTGGCTTTTCCAAAATCACGAATTCGCCATATATAAACACGCTCGTTCGTAGGCGAAGAAAACTGCATGCCGGCGTTTTAATACACGCGGAAGCAATATGTTCGCAAGACCCGACAACGCATTCCACGTACCCAGGTCTCTTCTCAGCCCAACAGCACAACGGCCACGTAAAAAATCCAAATTCACAGGCGCGCACTTTCTTTCAGCTGATAACGAAATCAGTATGTGCGCAAATGCACAAAGAGCGCTAGGTCAAGAGCGCGCGCTGACATACCGATTAATAATCAATCGGGCGACAACTAAGGATCTGCTGCTGCTGTCGTGCATTTGAATGAATGAAAAATCGCGCACTTTCCACACGCCACGCCAAACAAATAAACAACAGCAGCAGAGGAGACATACGCGCCGTATATGTATATTGCTTGATTGAGCGTGTTGCAAATCGTATGCACACACATACTTCGCGATCGAATTTGCCGCTTAGTCTGCATGCTTGTGCATAGCTGTACATTTCGTCGGAAGCGCGATTTTCCCACACGATTTGACTTTATTTGCGCGAGCGCGTTCGCGCACTGCAACCTATAACTAACTCACATTCGCACATAAATGCATGTTCGAACGTACGTTCGATGCATGCATTTATTCATTACACTTTGTATACCTTTGGCCGAACCGATAGACACATAGCATTGATGCAAAATGAAATAATTTGTCATTTAACGACGTCACCTTTCTTGGCAATACATGCGCACACGTTTGCGACTTGTTCTGCTGCCGGCTTAACGGGAAGCTCTAGAAGCTGCTGCTCTCCGATCGCGAAATCATTGCAAGAAACTTTGTGAAATTAATGGGACGACTAGTATGTGTCTTGTTTTTGCTGAGCTTATTAATCGGTAATATAAACAAATACGTTTCTGATTCATGGTGTGAACCTTTCAAAACATAAATCAACTTTAATTAAGTCATGCACATTCAATTCTATTTTATTCTCGAAACTACTTTTCTTACGCTATTAATCTATTCGGAAATCATTTGATGAAGTGCAATTTTTCTCGAAATGATAAATAAATTAATTATTAATTTATGCGAAAACGTATTTACGCAAAATACAAGACGGCTTCCTGACAACTTCCCAGCCATATAAAGCGAGCCGATCATCATCTTGCTATTGCTGCGAGCCGATGCAATATAATATGTTAAACAATTTCCCAACGAAACGCGTTCATTGCGCGTTTCGCATCGAATCGAGTCCGCGAATTGCACCAAACGAACGCATTTCTCAACACTACTTTATTGCGAGCGCAAATAAACGTTTACCGAGTGATTCAGAGAATCAACAAGTCATTACGCTGGTGCGCGCGGCGCGTACTACGCAAAACTCGAACACTCGTTGAAATAATGATGCCGGTAATTTAAATTCAAATATCAACAAACGCAACGAATTAAACGTTAATAATAAACGTTCGGGTACGCACTCTCGTCGTAATGTTTCTTAAATTATTATAGTTGTTTATTCAGGCAATTTATCGAAGCGATCGCGTTGCCTGTTGGCGGCGAGCGTGCAGGAAGGCGAGGAAAATTCAATAATGCCCAGAGAACTAACTCGAACTCGTCCTCGTAGCCAACGTCGTCGTCGTCGTCGTTGTCCTATCGTATCCATGATTAGTACGCTGAATTGTTATCAGCCAAAGAAGCCAAATGGGAAATTGCTGCACGTCAAGAGTTTTGATTGAAATGACTCAGGCATCTTTAACTGTTACTGGCGCGCTTGCTTCTCTTGCGCAAAGTCACGACGAACGAAGCGAGTGAGTGCCGCTCGCACTTTTTTCCAAAATGCGCTCGTTGCTTGTGTTCTTCTGCAATCATCGCATACGCGTGCGGCTCGCTGGGCAGCGCACTCAGCAACAATAAGAATCAAACTATGCATGGAACGCAATAAACTAATTCCTGCCCGCGTCTTTCTTTCTATCGAGAGCATCACGCACACACTCCGCGCTTCCTAAAAACTCTCTTCTCGTCTCCTCTCTTCGCGGCATTCCAATTCATCTTTGCCGTGCTGAAGCACGCAGCAAGCCCGACAAGTCGACAGCCATTTGACAATCAAAGATTGGTTCGCTTTTAAGGGCAATTTAATTCGCATTAAAATCAACCTGGCGAAAACGTCGAATTCCAGTTAATTACAGCCAGTGTACGACTGCACTTTGCGTTCAATCGTACTGGGAAGTCAGGCAGTGGATGGGAAAAGTGCTCCGCTTGCGTTTACAACGACGAGAGACGCTCTGCATAACTAACTTGGCTGCATGTTTGCCTCTGTACGAAGAAGAATATATCCACTGGCTGCACAGCGAATCCACTCATCTCGCGCCATCGCGTTGCTATCGCGAGAGCGACAATTTAAACATCCCGTATACGCATAGTATGTTTATAAAAGGCAATGCAAGTTTGTCCGGCATTGCGATTGATGGTGCGATGCTGCGAAACGCATACGCAATGAGTGTACGTACGTACGTACTCCTGTGCTGTCCTCCTCGTAGTCTCCGCGCTGGCTTTCCGATCGTGACGTAATGCGCGCACTGCTTAATTGTGCCAGGAAGTGAAATATTTAAATAAGCCCCTTCTCATTATAATGCGTTCATAATCATTATGGACGCTATCTAATTGCGATCGGCATTCGCAGCGAGTTGCAATGCAGCTCGCTGCGTCCCGCGCGCGCGCTCTCGATTCTTTCGCAATTGATCGGCGTGTATTATAAAATAATAATAATAACTGCGCTTGTGCGTACATACTGTTGATTATTCAATCATTTATATTAAACTGCCATTATCTGTCGACTGCGTCTAATATGTAAATACGCGCATTTTGTAGAATACATAATAATACTACGAGTGGCGTAATAATAGAGTGCTCACGATGCAAAAACGTCTAATCACATGCTCGTCGGATGCAGAGATGCGAATTAGATCTAAATGAATAATAGCCACTGCGCTCGGTGCGCGAGCTGTGTTAATAGTTTAATCACACGTAGTCGGCTATTATTTTAAACAATGCATATTATGCGAGTACATTGGCTGTGGCTGGTTGGCTGGCTGGTGTTGTGTTCGATTTACTTCTAGGCTAGACAACTGTATCGCATCGCCCGTAAACTGCCTCGTTTTGGATTAATTAATGCCATCATGGACAATCGTGTTAAGTGGTTTACCAAAGCTAGCAATCTGACAAGAATGGATGTGCGTGCACGCCGTGTAAATTATGCCACATTAGGAATTGGACCAATATTGACTAAGTGATAATACAAATTGCAACACGCATCATTTATTACATATATATACATACATACTAAATATAAACTCAACCAACAATTATTTAAATTAAGAGTGTGGTTAATCACTCCAATCTTTTGAATATTTCTACTCTCGTTCCAATCGATTGCAAGTGAACCGAATTGACTTTATGGTTTTTTTTCGCCGTGCAAAAGGTTTTAACCCGTTTTTTTGGTTTTTCCGATTCAAAGTTTAGTGCATTGGGTGCCATTCATGCGTTTTACTCATACACAGGATGTATGAAGAAATTAACTAAAAATTACTAAATTCCCAAAAAAATATCCGCAACTCTTTACTAATAATCCTACACATAATTGAAGTAAACATAACAAAAAACAAATTATTATTTTGGTTGAATATTTCAAAGATTTTCTTAATACTTGTGACCTGTCGTTGATAAAGAGTAAAATGTTTAATACACTCTTGGCATACTCGCAAGAAGAGACGAAGGTGTACTACACACTCACTCTATATATATATATATATGGAAGCGATTCGATAATCGTAAATCAATGTTGAACGAACGTGTGTAACAACATCGAACGTGTAAAGAACCCGGTTTCGCATTTCGATTTTCCTCTCTTGTGCGTTCTTTCCTTGCTAAACTCTGGATGGCTATCACGAACGTGAATGCATGTCTCCCGTATCTACCTAACTAGTCCTCTGAACTACATACAAACTCCTAAAATACTTTGACTACATGAGACGCAAGAAAACCTACAACTTTTACAAATATTTCTTTTAATATTTCAGCATGAATTTTCGCTCTACTTCCCTAACAATTAAATAATAAATTTCACTTTCTGCTATTGTAACTCAAATATTTTATCTCCCCATCCCGTATATATTTTTTATTTGAACAGATAATACATGTAAAGAGTGCGCTACGTACAGCTGAACCGATTACGTATTCACGAGCCGATGCCCGGACATGCTCTTGCGTTTGCGATTACCTTGTGCCGCCGCCGCCGCCACCGCTACCGCCGCTTCATATCGCATCTTCGAACATACACGTCGGCCACGACCGTAAAAGCTAAACTAACTGAAACCGATACACCGGTTGATTATAAATTAGGACCGACGACTACGACAAAGACGACTACCTAAATTTCTTTTTGCACCGAAACGATTCTTATCAAAAACTAACAACCAAGACGCATAAATATAATCTTTGTTGCCTAGTGCGCTATTGTAGGCGGGCGCGCGTACATCTCATTCCGAGTAATCTTCCCTTAACAATTGCATAAATAATCAGGGAATAAATCAGCAAAATTGCACAGCGAAATAATTCTCGTTGATCGTATCATTCAATTATCGCTGTCAATGCACTCATTCCGTGGCTGAGTCGGCGGGGCACGCAGCAGCGCAAGAACGAAGGAAATGGACGAGATCCATATAGATCTTGCGCGATTTGCGTTAAGCACACGTTCATCGTATATGTTAATAACTGTGTGTACCTACTACTACTCCTCGTGCTATTTGCTCGCGCCGAAGAAGATCACTGCGAAAACAATTGCGAATACGTTTCGCTGGCAGTTTAACAACGCAGATCATTAACAAACATGTACGACTACAAGTGCGCAACAACAGCGCGCAAACCGTCAAATCCAAGAGCAACTAAAACGTACTCCCGAAGCAGGATGAAGAACAAGACCGAGCTGAAGCAGCAGACGCCAAAGAAGAAGAAGAGGAGCAAGAAACATTTCCGCGTTTCCAATACGGCGGTGGCGGCGGCCGCAACAAGACATGAAGACAAACATTTGCAAGCGCAGAAAACAACCTGCAACCCATTCACGGTCGCCAATGACAACAACAATGAGAATTGAACAAGCAATTCAAATGCAACACAACAACCACACACGCATATACCTACACACGTGTGCACGCGCGTTCATTTCAAGTCATTTTCACCACTTTTTCTACGAGCCGCCGTTCGTGAATTCAAATTGCCAAAGCAGGAAACGCGCAAAATAGTAGTGTAGTGGTAGTCGTCGTACTCATGCTACAAATCGAATTACGATGCAATTGATTAATCATTTCCCTCGCGACCACATGCGCGCAATTTGCTAATTAATGCGCTACTCGCAGCGACGCGCTCGTTATCAATAAAAATGCAAATTAATCATGTACGCTAACAAGTTATTCATCATTCTCTCAGGCCCCGTGTGTTTTTCTTATACTCCAGTTGTCTTACGCCTTCTTTTCGTTTTGTTTGGACTCTCTCCGTGCGTCGTCCTCCTCGTCGTCATTGACGTCGCTGTTGTCGTTTTCGCCTTTTTCGCGCTCATCCGTGGCGTTCGCGCGCGCTTTTGTTTATTTATTTGCGCGTTTATTACACTTGATGAATTTGCGAAAACGAGGCGCGCATCATTAATCATGCACACATCTAGTTTTCTAAACAAATTCCCAGCCGGCTTGCGCGCAAAAATATCCTTCGTCCATCGCCAACTTAAATACAAACTCATTGCGCCAACCAGCCAGACTTTCCTTTCATCATCATCGACCAAAGCAACGTGCACACACGCTCAGATTAAACTATATAATAAATTAAACTTTTACGACACTTTTCAAGCGTGTTAAACAACTGTCGTTTTAATTATGAACATTTTACGCATTTCTCATCGATCCTTTCTTGTACACAATTAATAAAAACGTATCCGTTATTCGACAATTTGCAGATTTTCTCTTCGTAGGACGGTCAAGGAAGAAAGCAAAATGATAACTCGTTTTACCTTAGTGCCATGCATTGGATCCTTATAATTGTGCGGAAGAAAATGTAAAGGCCACAAAGAATATAACTGAAAAGCCATAATATGTAATATTTTCTTCCGAGGTTAATTAATGTTTAACGGGCGCATTCGCTCTTTAAGTGGATACAAGTTTTAACGTTATATACGTTAAATTTGCGCCACGAATGATCGAATATGTTTATATTTGCCATTGTCAATTACGGCAACTAAATTGCCGCGTGAATGAATATTTGCTATGCGATTTACATAACAAGAGAAATATAACAAACGGTATTTGTCCAAGGAGAATCACGGCGAGAAAAACAAGAAGAAGGAGGCATTTGATTGAATGACTGAATTGCAATTGCATCTCTTGTTGTTGTTGATGTTGCTGCTGATGGCATTGCGCGGCATGCAGTTGTGCGTTGCTCTTTGCGGTAAATAAAACGGATTCATCCGCGGCATCCACTGCAAATGCAGCTTCTGCTTCTGCTGCTGCTACGACTTCGTTCTTTTGCTTCTTTTACGTAGCGTCTTCTTCAAGGTTTATCATCATCAGCGTGTATTTCTTTGCGTGCGCGTATTATATCTGTCGATGTATCATCAACTTGTCCTTATACAAGGTGTTAATCAATAAAAACACTAAAACCCATCACATCTTAACCTCTTGATTAATAATTGTTCTCTTCTAGTTTCAGTATACTCCAACCAATTCACTAAATTAAAAGGTAAGCAAGCATCTCACAACGTGGCTATTTTCAAATTCCAGCGATGTTCATGAGCGGAAATGCGTATTTAGCATAACGTTCACGTATTAGACGATGCGTAATTACAACTAATAAATGACCGTATCAATTAATATGAAAACGCGCGCTCACAGCCGAAGCGGAAATGTTTCAACTCATAAGTTACGAATTCTTCATCTTCTTCTTCACTCATTACGCTACGCGAGCAACACGACCATAAAAATTCTAATTATTACATTGGAAACGTCTAAACAAATAAACGAAGCAAGACGATTACGTGATTATTAATGACCGCCGCAATTGCAATTGAATTGTTGTTCTTTTTGCACGCACACAATGTCCAACACACAAACGGGTGTTTATCTTCTCCATATTTGCAAGTTCCTCGCAAAAAAATAAACCGAAGCAGGCGCTGAGGAACGCGTAGCAGCAGATTGCAAACAGTTATCAATGCACTAATTGGGTTGCCGCTATCACGCGATCGCTCAATCGGTCAATAATTGCCAATTATCATCATACCATATACTCAGGATTAAATTATATTTCGCCGAGTGATGATATTATGTTCAATGTTCAGTTAGAAAGAGTATCAATTAATCAATAAAAGAGCAACAAATAAAGCATTAAATTCATTACATTGCCGCGCGCTGCATGAATGAAAATGCTCGCGCATTACGCAATTTGACAGTGACATTGACACTGACATTATTAGCGTGGTGTTGGAGGGCAGGCACGCAGGCAATCAAGTCAGTCAGTGCGACTGCTGTAAATAGGCGTTATTAAAATTGAACAGGACTCTAACTGGACATCATTGCGCATCGTTCGATTCGAAAATCTGTGAGTGCGCGTGTGTGTTGTGTACAATCTAGCTGAGCGACGAGTGCGTGCGCACGACTTGCACGCCGGACATTGATGGCTACTACTTAGTTATATAATGTAATAGTTATACATTCGCAACGAACCAACGAACGAACGAATCGACTACGTGTATACACGCGCAGGCAATAGCAAAGAAGCTAACTGAACAAGCGAAGAAGCAAAGTCGAAGAAGGCCGCGAGAGCATTGCCATTTGCGCGCACGCACGCTTGCTGCGATTTCTTTAAACGGCCATAAGAGCCACGCTAATAAGTAAAACGTATTGAATTTAACATTAGATGAAAACGGACAAACCAAACGCAACGAGCGAATTCTCCTAATACGTCGTCCTTTTTTTGCCTCTTCTTTTTAAATTAGGCGATTTCACACATCCTTAACGGCAAATATTATCAATAATCAACTACGCTGCTATGACCATTATCAGCACTTCAAATCGATTAAGCAACAATTTTTCCCATTACCAATCAAACTCACTATTAAAATCATCAACATTATTTGCTCTTCGTAAATACTGTATATCCCCATTCAAGCCGCAATAAACGAAATCGTTATGCGTGAATCTCACTGTGTGTCACGAGACACTTAATTCGTTAGCACCTGCGCAAAACAAATATCAAACATGGGCCATAATGAGAAAAGCAAAAGTCGCAACTTGTTCGTAACAACTTGCAACTATAAATAGCCAAAGTGTACTCAACAATTCATGTCGCAATTCTTATAAAATGCAAATTCGCAAACAGATAAAAAAGTGCGCCGCTTGAGGAAACAAAGAACGCGAGGAAATAGATAAAGTAAAAGCAGATCGTGTCGTGTGCGTACAAAGCACGGAAGCGCTGCTATTGCTGTTGCTGCTGCCTCCGTCGTCCGTCGCCGCCGCCGCCTTTGAAAATGCATAAATATAAGACGACGAAGGCTAATTACGGTAATGAGCTGTGCGAAGAAGGTGGAGGAGGAAGGAATTCCGTCGTTCAAAGACGGCTCACTGCTGTTGCTGCTGATACTGCCACTAACTACGTCAGCGCCCGCACCATATTTTATTCTTTCGTAAATAGAGTGCGAAAAAAGCGATGTGCGCAATGTGTGCGAATTAATTTAATTTAGCAAAATGGAAGGCGGTGCGCAAAGTGCGCGCCAAATGCACACTTAAATTGCGAGCGAACGAAAACAATAACGCCAATGATAACGACTGTAATCAAAAACGTAATGACGATAATGATGATTTTAAGCTCATTTATCAAAGTCACATTGTGTCGGTCGTAAAGAGTGGCCGGATGGGCTGTTGCCGCATAACAAGCCGTAGCCAAAGCGCTAAAAACTCCACGTCTGAACTTATTATTTACAATGCATAATATTCAAACGCTTACGCTTTTTTCCATGCGCAGTTTCCTTCCTTTCGTGCGGCAAATAATCGTACAACTAAATAAATAAAATCCTCGTCGTCCGCAAGTTTTACTTTCAAACGGCCGCTACAGCAGAAAAAAAATGGCGCAATTATCGAGAGCAAACAATTAACTTCTAATTTACTCTTCCTTTCGGGAGCGCGCGCGTCGTTGAAAACGAAGGAGCGTAAAACTAATTATGACAAGTAGCAGCAGCTACTCGTCGCGCGCGTATGCATCACTGAAGTTGCAAAAACGGAGCGAGAATGATATACAAATAGACTAAAAAGCCCCGTCGTGTGCATATTCTATATTTAATTAGATTTTTTCAATTACTATCCACACTCACTCATTAAACTACTCAAGCATTGATGATGGCTAGCTAACTAACAGCTTAATGGCCAATACGCAAAATGCGCATCGAAATAACAATTACGAATTGTAATACGTAGTAATGCGACGAATGACGATAATAATACATGTAATCATGCAATGCAGGCGCGCGCATTGACTAATTTTAATTACGAAATAGCTAATCACATAATGTATTGTAAAATTTTATTAGTTGCCTTCGTTGAACCATTGCACGAATCCTAACTAACTGTACACGCAATTTTGACTCGCCGCAGCAGCAGCAGCAGCAGCAGCACATTCGTCAGCCGAGTTGATAGCGCAATTAATATAAATTGCAATAAGCGCAATCGTTCGTTCATTCGTTCGCAGAAAGCACAATCGATATTCAACAATTACTTATTTCTTTCCATCTTGCCTTATTTCGCGTTTTTTGTTTTGTTTCACAAGGAAGCCGCCGAGAACGCAATTTTCCTGTGAGAAAAATACGCAGAACATCGGCGAAATATTTATATGTACGTATAAAAACAGATAAAAACAGAAAAGAAATCGTCTCAAACTCGAAAGACAGATAGATATAAATAACAGTCAATCACAGAATGTTCTCACACTTTGAAGCATCGCTGCGCGCTTTGAAGAAAAATCAGAGAAAAATGATGTCCAACTATACCTACGTACTCCTTCAGTTTTTCTCACTTTCGGTCTCAAGCAGCAAACGAGTGTGCTGCTTGCGCTCGCTTCTTCGTAATAACACCGTGCGCACCGTCTGCTTCAAGTTATTTATTCGATGCGTTCATTTATTCATTCATTCATTCATTCAGTGATACAAATACTGCTCCGGCGCTGCCAACTGAGGCGTTTCGCAAGCAACCACTGAGTAACTAATGGTTGTGTTACTTAACTTAACTCACTCGCTCATCGCGCGCCGTCCGCGATGAAAGAAAGGATTCGATTACAGTGCGCGCAGTGTGATGCATTCGAAATACTTTAATTTGACGAGTGCAGGAAATGAGCGGCGCGCAACGTAAATGAAATCATCTTTACGAGAAAAAATTCATTAACCAAACACGCAAAATAAATTATGAAACTGGCAATAAATGTACAGTTTAAAAATGCAATAACACCATTTAATCTTGCATACTTTACATTCCGCCGCGCAACGAAACAACGCCATTGTCATACGACATTGCTTTAATACTGCTAAACGTATGTGTTCATATTAAAACCGTGTAATTATTCATCACAATTTTCGCATAAACTACATTCGACCGTGGTGTAAAATGCTCATCAAGTTTTTATGATTTTCATAGACCAACCACCATATCACAATGTACGGAACGAAGCATACGACCGCGCGCGCCTTAAGTAATATGACTTGAGCGCGCGCGCAATCAAATACGTAGAAATTGAAATTTGCTTTTCTATTAGCACAAAGCCGCATTTGGCATTCGCTTCCTACTTCTTCTTCGTCGTCGCTTTATATCAATAAACATTCATTTGTTAAACGTTCGCGCGCTCTCATATGCAGATATGGCGCTTGTGTTTTTTGCCATTCGTATTTCTCATTTCGTAGAAGCACGCGCATAGAGTCCAGCCAATCAACCCGATCGATAATGTCGATGCACTGCAGGCGTATAATTGCAATAAATAGGTATGCATACAATGCATACGCTCGCCACTTGCGCGAACAATACGCGAACGTGCTGCATTAAGAGGAACGAACGAACACATTCCGCGACACAGCACGACGACTACGACGACGACGACCATCGACTATAGACTAGTATGCTGGATTAAAGTGGTTGGTCGACTGGACGTTGTACGTATTAGAATAGAAAAAAGGATAAAGCGCACCAAGCAGAAGCGGCATCGCAAGGACTTTAACAAAACTGCAATTTACGCAACACTTTCGCTTAGTTCATACGCCAAAATCAAAAAATTGCAATTCATTCACCACGTCATCCTTTAGAAATTCTACGAACTTATTGCATAACTAGCTTCCTTCCCTCCCTCCTGCCTCCTTTACTCTTGCAGTGCATAAGACTTGTAAAAAATGGACGTGAATGGTGATAAAGTGAAATAACAATTACGAAATTAAATTACAATTTGAAAACAGCACCCATGTTAATGATTTATACATCTCATGCATTTTGACGCGCGATGCAAAGATTCGAAATAAAACGGCAATAAAACTGAATTATACGACAGTGCTTCGTGCTACCGCCACGTGGATATTCACAACGCATGCAGACGCGAGCGAGCGCGCGCGCACGTCAAGCCAAGTAATGTAAAATGTAAAACACAAGGAGTCTCCTCCTCGTCGTCGTCGTCTGCCTTCGCGCAAGTGTTTTATTTATGTGCACCTCTTGTACTTGTAAAGAAATAAAATAGCATGCTTGCCCGCTTGCTGCCTTTTTACTGGCTTTTCTTCACCTTTTTCGACAGATTTATACAAGTCAACACTCACTAAAACGAATAAACAATCTCTTTGAAAAATTTAAAACTTTTTAAATGGACGTTTTGCCTTGTTCCACGTCACTTCCCAGCCTCATTACTAAAATGTTTCCTGCTGCTAAGTAAAAACAGTGCCATCATCAATTAGAGCATTAGAATCTCTCATCCTTGTCCTTTAAATTCGCGGAATAGCTTATATTGTTAATTCAATTTTATGTTAAAAATTCAACTTGAAACGAGCTTTTCATTGCCTGCCTTAAGCGACACTGGCGCACATACGTCGATTGAAAAGGAAAAGCAATTGATCGCCGATTACTCAGCGCGTATCGAGATTACAGACGCGGTGTGAGCGCGAGCTCGCGCGCGCAAGGATAATTATTTGTCGCGCTTTTACTTTTCCTTTCTGCATTACGCATGCAGATTGCGTAATGTGCAAGCGTGTGTGGGTTTTATGAGAAGACACACTTGTTGTATAACCGGTCATCGAATGATGATAATGACACGAATGTCGACGACACGTCAACGACGCGATCGCATTCGATTGGCTGCACCGACATATATTATTAGGACGATGCGCGCACGCACGCATTAAACACACATCAATTGCGTGTAATTCGACTTAAGTGCATTTTTGCACATTCTAATCCAACTCGATCAAAATAAACTTGACGCGTTGAATGCGATAACATATAACATACAACGCGGGCGCCTTCAAGTGATGATTAGCATTGCGCGCATTCAACTGCGCTAAGTAGTTTCAGCTTTGCGCCCGCTGATAGAACTTCATTACGGCTTAGAAAACTAATCGAAGCGAAGAGCGGCGCATTAAGATCTTAATCCGAAACAAAAGAATTGCGTCCTTGAACTTGTAAACTTGAAATGCACATTTATCATCTTTTTCCAAAACAAAGCTCAAGTCATTTAGATGGCACATAGCAAACTTAATGAGTTTTTTCAGATTGTGTATTTCCTAATTAAAATATCTTTAAACAATTACAGCGCATCGTTCGTTCGTTCCTTCCTTTGCTTTTGTGCGTATAAATAAATATTTCGCGCTTGAGCAATTTCCAGCAACAAATTGCAATTATGTCATTATTATCGCGCGTGTTCGTTCATTTCACGCATAATCTCTTCATCGAAAAGCTGAGCACATCAACGCTGTTGCTGTTGCCGTTGTTGTTGTTGTTTGGCATTTTTCTTGTAAACCTTATGCTCGGTGTGATAATCAGCGGTTTTCGCAGGGATAGGTAAATGAGTAAAGACGACGACGACGCGAAGAAATGCATGACGGGTCAACGAGGTCTTTGCGACTACGTGCTAACGACCTCATTACCAATTAACACCAACTTTTACTCTCTTCTTTCCCGCGTGCGCGCACGAAGAGCGAAACGAGAGTGGCGGAAGCGTTTTGCACCTCACGCGCGTTTTCGTTTTCAATTACAGGGCTCGCTTAAACGCTTAAACCCATCACAAAAGCGCGAGCGCTAGCTAGCTAGCTAGACAACTATAAAAATTTACACACTCGCCAAGAACCGGATAGTTTAATCATAATTTCGCCATGTTGTTGTTTACTGGCTCTTGTTGTTGTTGTCGAGCTTCGTCCTTTTTTTTGCAATCCTTGCTATGAATATTTTAACACCACTTTTTCTCGTCCAAGTCACCGTTTTGTTTGCGAGCCAGAAGACACAAGACGGCCGAGGCCGAGCGAGATGGTGAAACGCAATATTGGCAGGTGATTGATTGTCGGGTAAAGTGGCCAAGCGCGCGAGCGATCATCATCTTGGAAGTAACATCGGAATGTGGCAATAATAATAACACGACCGACTCTTCAAGAAGGAGGACGCAATAGAAATGCAGAGCGGCAATGAACGCGTGCGCACGTCGGAATCGGTTTAAGTCTTAATTTGCGCCGACAATCGAAAATCGTGTAATTCGAAACGCTCGAGGGCGAATGCAACTTAAGTCATTCGTTCGTAGCGTACGTACCTCTTCTCCTCGCTTAGAGGTCTCTCGTCTATCATTGCAACTATAATTATTGCACTACGCAAGTCAATTATAAAAGTAAATATAATCCTTACGCGCATTAGTCGAGTGTGCGCATTATTGCTGCGTTATTTATTTATACAAGCGCCGAGCGCTAAATTTCTTGAAGCAAAGCGAGTTAATCACCAAACATCGCTCGTTGAAAATTAAATTCTCCTCCTCGTTGCGTTAACAGCTTATGAGTTGGTGTAAAACACGCATCTTTTCCCTTCGCAAACGCGCGTGCCGCGTCCTCTCTCCTCACCTCTTCCATCTGCTCGTCCCCGTCAGATATTCTTCAAACAGATAATGAACGGTGTGTCCCGTACGAACCTTGTTTTTTTTTTCGTACGCGTTCAATGTTAATTACAATCGTTATTCGCGCATTCTTACCGGCTTATTAGGCTCGAAGCTGCAATTAAGAGGGATGCGCGTGCGCTTTAATAAATTTCATGTTTGACTGGCAACAACCATCTGTTGTGCGAGCGCAAAAAAAGAAACGCGCGGCCAAATAGATAAAATGGTTAGTGTGACTTAATTAGTCAAAAACTAGACCATTAACTCTTAACGCCAAACTGTTTAACTAGACTTTTTCGTCATTTTTACGTTGTAAAACGCATAAAAATTATTTATGCACTCGGAATGCTGCCACGCACGCTTCACGGCAAAGAAGAACAAGAAGAAGAAGACGCGAACGAGTCGAAGAAATGAACGGTTAAGGTCGCGCGGAAGTGCGCGTACTCGTATATTACATAACGTTCGCTAGTTTGCGACGCGTGTGCGTCGTGAAACGCCGGTAAAACATGCCTTTACATCGCATCATGGATGAACGCATCATCATCTAGTTTTTTCCTATCTACTACTTGCGCGCGCGTACAAAAATCTTTCTCTTTTTGCCCACGAAATATAATGTGCAATGAAGCACTACGCACAAAAAAATGCACGTACGCACTTATTCAAATTGCGTATGATATGAAAACGAAAAGTCGACTTAAGTGTTTTTACTGTATGAATCTAGCTAGCTAGCTGAGGCAGCTCTCGAAGTTCAAAGAATGCGTGCACTTTTTAACGGTGCTTTTTTTCTGCGTCTAGCATGAACAGCAGCAGTAGCAAGTGTTCCGATTGTGCGCACACGCACGTTGTTCAAATTACCATGACAACAATACGGAAAAAGCGGAAGCGAAGCGTCCACTGAACAGGAAAAAAATCGCTGTTGCGCTGCGCGCGGAAAAAGTAAACACAATGTGTCCGTCTGCATGAAATGGAAATGAATCCTAACTGGATTAAATTACGCACTCGTCTAATTGCATTACGCAATATGCGTGCAAACGCGCAATGTCAATGTCGATGCCGCGCGCGTAATTTTGCATAAAGACCTGTATATGCATTTAATTACTACTACGCTCCTACGGCCGCTGATTATGCGCGCATGATACGAGATTAGCATTCGGCCTAAGTGCGCTGTGCTCGAATGACTAAGTAACGTTTAAACTCATTCATTCATGAGCCGAGGCGTTGCGATGTATGAAGAGATTTTGAGAGATTGGTCCTTGCGGCAAACTACAAACAAAAACGCAAAAATTACTCATTTTGCTCAAGCTCAGTCATCTGCTCAGCGCGATCTATTCAAAAGTCTTACTTACACCAACTCATCATAATTTAGATCAGGCGAAAAAAAAGTAAAAATCTCTCTCGCTCTCTCGTCATACCTTGACCTTACTTTTTCCACTTTGCTTTTACAAATCATTAAGTCACTCGAGTGCACATGAGCAAGCGATATAATTCGTAAGCCAGTCAAACGTAAACAGCATTTGCGCTTCAAAGCGTATGACGAAAAGTGCAACTTGTTCGTTTTCAAAATCAGAATGCGCATTACAGACTCAGTGCAAGTCCTTTTTGCTATGGCAATAAAACGAGTGGAAATAAATAAATACTTATGTGAATGAAATGCAGAGCGTAAATTGCAAGGGATTAAGAGACCATTTAAATGCCTATTTTAATTACCAATTTATGCAAATGGTAAATTCAACTGAAATTCTCTGATTTCCTTGATTATTATACATGTTTTATTCATGTATCATGTAATGCTCATATTTCATCAATGATTAGACCGAGATTCTAATCACAAGAAAGTTCGCTATATCATTTAATTCATAGACTGCTAATTGTTAATTCACAGCCAGCCTTTCACCCAGTTTGCAATTACAATTATGATAATTTCATTTCAATAGTAGAGCGATTGTTAATCATATCAGGGGCGGCAAAAAACTCACGAGCTATGTACGCAAAGAGCGCAAATGCCATAATTGCTAATCGCTTTAATTTCACGCTATTAAATTCGCAATTTAATACATTTCAACTATGTGCGCATGCGGCGATTGCAGTATTAATTAATTTTTTGCACTCGTTCAGCGACGGAGTCGATTACGCTTTAGCTAATAAATTACAGAGATTAGCATTAATCACTAATAAATAGCAGATGTGCGCAAAATTTAATAATGCAATTATTTTTTTCATAAAATATTTCGTCTCCCCGTCGCATTGCTCGATAATAATAAATAACGTATTTTGTTATGGCGCAATCAAATTCGCGTTTGAATTTATTGCGCACTCGTAAAATGAATATTCATGCGACTATTTAAATAAACCTAATGACGGCGAGCGGAGACGAGTAAGCGAGTGAGTCCACCGTGCATATTGTTTTTTGCATTCGCTTTGGATTTCCAATCGCAAAAATGTACATTATAAAAGTGTTGGATACGCAATCATCATTAATCTAACTGTACTATTATGCGATTTGCATTAACAAATTGACGAGCAACGCGCGCGCAAGTGCGTCGTCGTCGTCTTCATGCTCTTCTTCTTCATCTTCGGCAATAGCATCATCATCATCATCATTTCACTGCTTTTCAATGGGCACACATACGCCAATGCGTACCTTTGATACGCGCCGATTTGGAATGCGGTTCGCATAATTGCGCTGGAAAATTGCTTGATTATAAAATTGATTACGTATAGAATAAAATATTTCTTGCTCCGTTTTTACATCTTCGCGACAATTTTAAACTCCGCAACGATAAGAGGAAAAAAAATAAGGACATTAAATGCGGAAGTCGTCCTCGCAAACTCCAGAATAACTTATTATCGCGTCGTGAAAACGATATATTTCCAACGACTTTGAATGATTATTTAAAATATAATTTCGCTTGCTGTGGTGTGATGGCAATAACTGAAAAACGCGTCGCAGTAAAATGAAATCCACTAAATTATATTCTCATAGTCCTTGCAACAAGTGGAAGTGGACGTAAATATTTGCAGCGCACGCGCATAATAATCGTGTGCGCCTTCTGGCGGCTGCGCGAAATTTATTCGATTCGTTTGACTTTTATTATATTACGTAATAATATTTGTCTGGCTGTTCGCGTCGTGCGGCCTGCTCGTAAAGATAATGGTTATTGCGAATAAAAGATGCAAACGGCGAAGACTCAATGAAGAAATGACCATTGGCAACAGCGAGCAAGATTAATATTGCGCGGTGTGGCGCAAGCGTTATCGGCGCAAGGAATCCTTGCGCGCATTGCGCTCAAGGAAACGAACGAACGCGCGAGCGACAACACAACACGAAAGAGACATGCAGACAGCGCGACCGGACCGGACCGAACCGTGTGCATAGAAAATGTAAGCGCATTGTCGATTTGTTGCGGACTTAATTGGCACGAGCGCACCGCGCACACGCGCATTCAAACAACGAGCGCGATCGCTGGCTCGTCGGACCCGTCCCCGGCTCAAGTGATGTGACTTCTCGCTGATTGAACCGCACGTTCGATGCACGCTTCGCTTGTAAAATTTTATTAATGCATTCACTCATCAGACAAGAACGTATAAATTCTAAGCTGCTCTCCGGCGTGGCGCGGCCCTACTTCGCGGAAAAACTTTGCAATTTCCGTTCAAAAATCGACAGACGCTCAAAAACGTCACTGATTCTTTTCGCTTAACGTGTTAAACGCCGAGGTAATTACATGTGCTAAGTACATTTATCACATACATACAACATACGCACGCACGCAAGCACGCTTGGTGAGACGAGCCGATGAGGTGATTAATTAAATCGCTCTTTACCCTTTTAATAGTTGCCTTGCGCATCTTAGCGAGATGCGTTCGTTCGTTAGCAAGGAACGCTCCATCCGGCCGTGCCGCCTCTCGCCGTTAAACAAACGATATATTTGCACGTGCGACAACTAATTAATTTTTTCTGTCGAGCTGCGCGCGCGTGTGCGCTAACCAACGAGATATGCATTGCATCGATGCATTCTCGGCGTTAATTGATCGATAAATAAGCAGGAATTTTAATAACGTTCGCGCTAAACTATTTAAGCCGTTTGCGCCGCCGCACAAGAACATATAAATAGAAGGCAAGATGCTACAAAAACGCGCGTGGTGCGCGCGCGCGCCGCGTTTAAAAAATACTTCTTAGAAATAAGCGTGCGCGAGCGCGCGGGCACGCGTAGTGGTCCGTTTGCAATTATAATAAATAAATTACGTTTTGTTCGTTTTGCGCGCGCGGTGCAGTTAGTTACCTCTAACACTACTTAAGTAGCCCGTGCGAGTTTCGCTCGCAGTGTCACACACTTGCTGCGCGCGCGTCGCGCCAGCGTATGCGGCGCATCCGTCTTAATCACACCGCGCAGCAGTTTAATCATAATGCATTTTTGCTTACGATGCGACTTAAGTAAATTGTTGTTCGCGTACACAATGCATACGCGCACGGTGCGCATGAGATAACTCGGCGCGCATCTCGTCGACGGTTTTTCTCAAAAATAATTATAACGGCGCGCAACGAACGAAAAAGGCGCTTGGGAGTTGTTGCGCAATGCATTCTGTTTGTTACATACGATTGTTGTGTATAGTGTCAGTTACGAGGCAAAAGCAAGCAGTGCAATGCAAACACAATATAAATTACCATATAATTACAAGAGACGTACCGAACGGACCAAGAAGCTTGGGCACAAGAGCACAAGAAGAAGATGCGTTCGTTCATTCGTTCGTTGTTTCCGCATTTCCGCGATGAATAAATGGCTTTCTGCTTGCCAGAGTTAACTCGCGAACAAATCTTGATGATATCGCAAAGATATGATATATAAATGACATCATCGAATGCAGGCAAACGAGCGAATTGTTGATTACATGTTTTATCAGATGATTTAATACCAGACCACTACCAGGCCATTGATTAAAAGCGCATTATGTTTCTGCAAGTTTTCGAATAAATTTCAACTCGTAATGGTATTAATTATTAATTAGTCTTATTGAATCTTGCATTTTTTCGTGCTCCAACTCAAACATACCGCCTTTAAGTACCGTTTTGTTTTTTTGCCCTTCGATTCAGTGTAAATTGAATTAGAAATCATCCGCTCGAAGACAATAGATGCGTACGCTTACTTACGTTGAAAAAGGGGCAGCGCGAGGAAACGCACAAATTAAAACAAATTGATTGAAATCGCCAACTCACCTGCAACAAAGAAAACGATCCATTGTTGGCAATGTTAATAAATAAAAACATCAAATCGAATGCGCATTGACAACGAGCTGCGCTGAAAAGACATTCAATTCGTCTGAACAACAACAACCAACAACAACGACAATAGCAACAATACAGCCAGAGCGCAACACAATTGTTATTTGAATTTGTGTGCGATAAACACAACACGGCAGGCATATAATTATTAATATGACAGCAAACGTTTGATTTATTAATCGCGCTTTTGTCGGCGAAACGGTAACGTATGGCGCGCATGTCAATCAGTTTGTCATTAAGATCAATAATGATCATCATCGCAATTAATGCGACCGGAGGCAGTAGCGGCATCAGCTACATTCATTAACAGTCAAACGAGAGCGCCACAATTAATGCGAGTGTGTGTGCTAAACGCTTGCTTTTTGCGCAGCGAGCGAGAGAGAATCGTATAAACAATTGCCTGATGATGATGATGTGGAAACAATACAAAAACAATGCGAATTAGAGTGCAGGCAAACATTTCTATCTAGTGGAGCACCGCGCCACGGTGCACAGTAAAACACGTCGTAATGATAAGATAACAAGTAAATTAATGGGAACTGTATTTGTTCACAATTGCACGAGTGTAATAATTGCTTAATATATCCAACAAAACTGCGAGAAAAACTAACGTTTGTGTCAATCAGAAAATGTTGATTAAGCTGCTGCTGCTGAACTTTTGCTCCTAATAAACTTTTAATACAGCAATCACAAAGTTTAACCCCATCGCGGAAGTGATGTTAAATTCATCATTTACACCAAGAACCCTATCAAAAACCATTTCCTTCTATTGAATATTTCATATTACGCAAACGTCAACTGATAATTTATATTAACAACAAGAAAAATATGCATGATTGACAATACGGGTTAATGCATACGCGTAGCACAAAAGGCACACCTTGAATGGCAAACAAAATGAAAATATCCAATGAGGCTGAGTCAAGATTAAATATTTAAAAGTATTTTAGCGCGCTCAACGAGGCAATCAACCTAACAAGCTCTTAAGTTGTTACACCAACAAAAATTACTTGCTTAGGGTAATTCTTACGTACACAATTAATTACTTAACCCACAAAGTCACATTGAAAATTCCTCATGCCAAAAAAGAACGAACGAAGTATGAGAAGAAAAAAACGAGTCAAAAACAAATCAACAGTTATTGTTTGTATTGTGTGGGTTATGGATGTGGTTATTCCATATACTAATAGTACCCTTATAGAGTTTAAGAGGATGTAACCCATAAGGTTGTATAATAATTTTTCATTATACAGGATGTTTATCAAATTCATCAATTAAACTCGACACGTTTCACTTTTACCTCAATTAAATTTCCTCTTAAATAAATTAGCTAATTGCTGACAACAGTAATAAATGCCAATGATTTCACATAAAGTTGGCTTAATTCGGCGTACCTGGTATAAAATATCAAAGAATGTCTTGTTGGCTTAAGCCTGCGTTCGCAATCTGTATTTGTAGAGCGCGTTGTTTATTATTTTGCGTGCAGTGCATGCGCGGCATCTTCGCATAGCATCGTTGCGATTTTTATCGATCTAACCTGCTTACTGCGACTACTTATTATAAATAAAATGAACTCAATTGCCTTATACGCGCGCAAGACGCTTCGCAACGCCGAAGAGCAGCGCGCACCACCACGTCGATGTACGTTGTTCAACATTATTTATTATCATCATGCACTTATGCAATTTATGTAAACGTAAACGCAAACATTAGCCAGATTCGAAATCGTTTCGCGAAATTTATTCTAATTGCGCGCGCGCATCATGTATGTACGGCGAACCGGCGCGCCGGTAATTTCCAATACGCAACGGGATAATTTACTAATTTACAGAAGCGCAAAGATGAAATATTTTAATTCGTGCGCGCTAAAAATGCCACTTGTGCTTTCTACGTCATTAAACCTCCTGCGCGTCGTCCTGCGCTGCATGAATAAAGTCGACGAGACTCGTATGATGATGATGATGAATCCTTAATGCCTCAACGCGCCACAGACTCAGTCAGCTGGCTGTGCGCAGTAAGGCAACAAACGATGAGAGTAGGAAGGAAGCGCAAGTAATAGATGTAGAAATGATAAAGTGAGTTGCGCACACAATTTGTCTTGATTGAGCACATCCATTATCTTCGGCTCGTATTGGGCCTCCTCCATGGTAATTATAAGTTGGCAATCCTTGTCCTCGTTGCGCGTCGCTCACGGTCATCGCTGGCTGCTGCAACTAGGAAGTCGCAACTAACTACGCATACGCCTGCCCGATAGATGAGAGTCTCATTTATCGTTTAGCTGCATTTGCGGCCAACTTTGCGAAAAACGCGCGCGGATACGCATTCATCTTTGCTGCAATTCGTGCGCCTCAAAGGCAAAACACATGTATCATTTGCAGCAGCAGCAGCAACAACAACAACAGTGCAGGTGCATGAACTTGTGAAATTAATAAACAAATTGCGCATTTCTTATTTGCAGATTACAAACTTCGCCCAAAACACCACCGCAGCGGAAATGCATACGAAACGGATTAATTGGTCGATGGCGGTGGGCTTCGCACTCCTGGCGCTCGCTTGCTGCGCGGTCGTTGCGCAACAGGACGACAGCGACGCCGATCTGATTGACGCACCGGATAAATTCACCGCGCCCGCGCCAAGTGCGCTCGACGATTGCGATCCGGAAAAGATCGGCTTCGAGTTGATCACCGGCTACGTCTTTTCGGCGCCCGGAAACGTCCTCGACTCGATTCCGGGCACGCTGATGCTCACCGACTGCCTCGAGACGTGCCAAGGCAACGACTCCTGTCAGGCGGTCAACTATGAGACTGGCCTTTGCGTGCTCTTCAGTTCCAATGCGGATGCACTACCAGGTACGTCTTCGTGTGTGCGTGTGTGTGCTTTCCTCATTATCATAATTTCGCATCCTCTTCGCAACTCTCAATTTCACAGCCGTCGCGTCGCTTGCGTACAACAGTTACGCTCAGTTATGCACTTTTATTGCGCAAACAGTCAGTGTCAATAAATCACACCGGCCGCGGGATTCCTCGCTGCGATTTTTGTCTAATTAAATGGTCGACGATGACAAATGAAAAATGAAAAACGTCCGGTTATGCGCGCCGCACGCACAGATGGCTGAGTTATATGCTGCGCGGCACCGTTAAGCACTCTACGCAATTGAATTCAAAAGTCATCATCAATACTTAAGCAAGCGCGCCGCAAAGCTCACTTTTCTTTCTTTCATTCGCTCGCGAACGCGTAAAGTTACTTACTCTCCGTAGTAGTAGATGCGAGTAGCGAGTAGTACCTACTTGTTGCGGTAGTAGCACACAATATTTCATTTTCTTCCTTCCATCGTATTCAATTTCCTTTTGGCGCATTATTAAGATCCATCAGCGTCATTATCGCCGCAGTCTTTTGTGCGTCGTCGTCCTTTTCGCAGCAGCAGCAGCAGAGAAGAATCGAAAAACTATGCGAGTTATCTCTCGCGATGCGAATGCGTGTGTGGCTTGGCTGCTCTTTTCGAAAGGGAAAATGCGCGTTCGTTCGTTTATGGATGGAAGGCAAACCGAACCGAAGGATAATAGGGCCGATGACGATCGCATAATTGATGGGGCAAATCTTAATCATAATCGTGATCGCTAGCGAATTGAACAACAACAGCAACAACAATCTGAAGAACGGCAGGAGCAGCAGCAGCAACAACAGCGCCGAATCCATTCTGCGCTTGCCAATTGAGGAAGAGACTACGAGACGAACTCAACTTGAACCCAATTTACAATCTCATTAGCGATTGGAAATTAAGGGGCAGGAGAGATTATTTCGTTCTTCTTTGTCCGTAATTGCTGACATTGCTTTCACCACAATCTGAGTGCGCACGAAAAATTTTAAAAATCGTGCGAATCCAGCAAGAAATAATCTTCTTCGTCGTCGTCGTCGTTGTCGTCATCGTCTGCTTCTCACAGTTATTCTATTCGTAATCAGGGCGGTCGCTTAAAAAACATTACAAAAAAACACGTCACGTAATGAATAAACGACAAGCGCGAAAGAGTAAAAAACGCATACGCATTGAAAAGCGAATTCGGCGTAATAAATCATCGCATAATAGCCGGACATTATCAAAATTAATTGACTCGATCGCTCCGCGTGCTCCTTTTCATTACTGCACTTCAGAAACTCATTAGCATCGCGGAAAAAACGCGTTCGTTCATTCGCTCGCTTACTCGCTCGTGTGCGTGGACTTGGTGCATTGAATAATCTCATGATTCCGTGCGCATGCCGCATTCAAAGACTGCAGGAGCCGTGTTTGATTGAAAGGAAAAGTGCTTTGCGCACCACACGAAGAACAAGTCAGCGACAGCAGCAGCAGCAGCAAGCATACTCGAAAAAAATTACATTCAATGTACGCGATATCAAATTCGCGCAGTGGAAAAACGCGGCGCGAACATGCAATATGCAATAATGTGTCGTGTCAGGTGATAGCGGCGTGCATTGAAAAGCGTAAGCACAAGCCGCGTGCGCTGCGCATCTTTAGATACTCGCAGACAGTAAACTGTAACAGAAGCCGACCAGCGACGAGCGGCTGAGTAACATGCGCACGATCCACTTGAGCATGCTCGAATTAATAACCGGTGACATGTTCACCAAGTGCGTTGTCGTCGCGTTTCGCGATTATAAACCAACTTGTGCACGGAACTTACTGACAGCGTATGCGCCACTTTAGTCAGGATAACTACACACACACACACACTCGCACTCTCAATTTTCAACCCATCCTTAGCCGACTCTACCCAACCGTAAAATTTTCGTTGCTATATATGGAATCGCACATGCTGTGATGGATACTTTAATTACTTATCTATTTGCCTTCTACGAAAGCATTGTAAGCTCTTAATGAAATTCTCAAATTTTAAAGCAAGAAAGTCATTAAATCAGCTCTTGCCATTTAAGTGAACCGTCGTCGTCGTATATAAAAGTGAATCGTTTTTCATAAAATTGAATTTAGTTCAACGCAAGAAAAATATTAAAATTTATAGGTAGAGCGCAGCGAGCGAGGTAGTAAGTAAGCAAGCAAGCAAGCAAGCGGACTTTAATGGAATACGATAAAATTATTAATAATACAGTCGGCGCACGTATTTCATTAGCAATTAAGCCACTGTATGTGTGTACACGTTGTAAAATTGCTTTGCAAAGTGCACCTCAAGCTTCCCAATCTCGTCCGCATCATTCATCGGAATCTCGCCTGTGAATGTGCTTCACACCTCCTCGTTCGTCATTCTTGCGATGCCAATTTAGCGCGCGCTCTGGCTACCGAGGCGAATAGCAAAACGCGAGATCCATTAGAGCATTAGATCACATACACAACGTCGTCGATAGACAACGACGACAACAACGACGACGACGACGACGCTTGCTTGCGTGCCGCATAATCGGCAAATCACATCTGCGAGTGCTGCAAACAACAACAAGCACAACGGCGCAGGAGAGGCAGGCGAAAGCGTTTGCAACAAATCGGAAGAAGAGGAATAGTCGTGTGTCACGAGAACAACAACGCAGCCGCGATAATAATTAGCGAAACGAGAGCGCCGAATGCAAAACAGCGCGGATTATCTACGTTTAAGTCACGCATGCGCGCGCCACTTGCCCGATGAAAATCTTCCGCTCATTATGGCTCGTCTCCTCTTCTCCAAACGCTTGCTTTCGAGCTTCATTGGATTGCGTGTCGTACTCGATATTCGCAAATACGCGAGGAGATAGCTACATCGCATCGCGTACCATTATTATTATTATTTATACGAAGGAGCAGCAAACCATGCTAATTTGTGCACTACTTAATCTACAATGAATGTTCACTTCTTGCGTGCAATGTCCATGCATGTCAGTGGTGACTGTGTCAGCTGTGCATGCCGATGCATACTTTGTAGAATAAATTCCCACGATATTTCAAGTAAACCAAAATTTTTCAAACATACCTATAACATATTCCAATTATCAAACAAATGTCGGATGGCAGCGCATAATAAAAAGCGGAGGAAAAGTGAGAAATAAAACAAATATATCCACAAAGTCATCTTGCATTATTACCACCAAACAACACTGAACAACATCGAACGGCAATAATCAGAAGGAGGCAGCAGCAGCACGTCGTTTTTGTGCAATAAACATTTGCAGCGAGCAACAAGCATTTATCGCAAATTGCTCGCTGCCCGCCCGCATACATCCATCATCACGACTCTTCGCGCGCGCGCGCGCTTGGTAGAATGCAATGCATCATCATCTTGAAATGCGCGCTTTGCATTTCGACTTGTTGGACACAATGTTCATCTCCGCGCGCATCGTCCGAGCAATTGACCAGTTGTTGCGCTGTTGTTGTTAAAGCAAAGCAAAGCAAAGGCACTTGTTATTGTAATCTCTAATAGCTAATATGTCGGTACCAATAAACGAAAGCTACTTTTCCTCCTCCGCCTCCTCCTCCTCTTTCTGCCCGTTCGTGCGCTCCAGAGATATTGTGATATTCGCAATATTACAATAACACCGATTGCATAATGCAAATCATCATTATCATCGTGTCGAATAATGCGAAAGCAATTCGCATTGTTTCTTGTGTGGTTGCTTGCTTGCTTGAACATGTTAAATGCGTGCCCAAATACATGTTGGTTCGTAAAATTTATATTCTTATTCGAAATAATTTAATCGCAAAGCATTTAAAATTCCGGTAGAGTAATTTGTAATTTTCAAAGCACGTTCACTCACTGCAGCGCGTCTGCCAGTTTCACTATCGATAATTGCAAATAGAACGTGAATAATTGCGGATAATAGCGGAATTATTTTAATTATTACGTTGCCAACCTACTGCAATGCAATGTTGCAAGTCATGATGGGCGAAATACACTACCGCATATTTTTGGTCAATTATTTATCAAGTACTGCGCGCCGCTCGCAGCATTACTCGCTTTCAATAATAATTTCGTCGCACAAACGACCAACTTTCGGTTAAGCAAGCAACACAACATCATTCGCAATCGCTGCGCAGCGCAATGTGCACATTACATTGCTCCATTTGCTTCAAATTGCATGCACGAAGGCATTCATAATTGTCGTTGACGACAACGACGACGACGAGAGAGAAACACGCCGCGGCACGTACTTACTTAACTTGAGTCACACACGTATAGATAGATATAAAGTACAGCGAATGATGTATTAAATGCATCATCCATTGCTTGCTCGCGCTTGCTTCTTTGCTAAAGTGCCTTCTCGTCTTCTTCGACGGTGTTTCACGTCCACGTTTACTGTTTGTTCGCTTCTTAGTGATACACAAGTCTAGCATTTCATTTCGATAGACTTTTTTCCACGTGCAGCAATAAATTCTACGACCTATCAAAGTTTACATTTGCGCACGTTAAAAATGCATGTACCTATATTTGCGCATGCTGTAAAAATCTGTGAAAAAGGCACCAACAACCGAGGCGCAACGCGAAGCGAAGTGAAAAAAAATGTGTGCTCATTTTGTTTGCTGTTTGCATGACGACGACGAGAAGGACGAGAGTTTGTTTATAAATTTTCCACTTTTCTACGCGCCAGACGACGGAGAAACATTCCCGAATAATATTGACACAACACTTAAATTGGAAATGTGCGCGACGACGCGACAAATGTTTGGATAAAAAATATCATAAACGAAGCGCAAGCCAACGGCGAAAAATTCCATGTCGGCATTTGCTCCTCATATACAACTGTTACACACCGAGTACTGTAGTAGTACTACATCACCAGAACTTTTAACTTAATTTAGCTACTCTCACGCGCGCGTCTTAAGTAATAGGAGAAATACAGAATTTCCGTTTGTTGAATAGACACACACACCACATAATTCATAAATGCGTATGGCGAAAGATAAATATGCATAGGAGTGTATATCCCGTCAATTAATGGACTCGCAAATGAAGCCGCAAATTAATAGCGCGATGAGAATGGAATAATAAGTCGAAATTTAATGGACATCATGCTTGCTTGCCTGCCTGCTTGCTCATTTCACTATCATTTGCTCAGAGAATGCGAATGGACGCCTGCGGACATACGGATGGGATCATTAGCAGAAAATACACCGTGTTTCCCATGTATGCGCGTCCTATTGAACGATGATGATAGAATAGAATTGTTTAAATTAAACTCTCATTCACATTCAAATTTACTAAATTTGTGAAAAGGTACCATCATACCTCGCACTGTTATGGCTCATAAAATTCAAGAATTTTCTATTATGTGCAAGCACAAAATGTTGTCGCCTTCATTTCACGTATGTTATATTCTGCTGCGCTGTGCTGTGTTGTACGTTGCATTAAGATATAAAAATGAAGTAATAATTCGCGTGACATGAAAGGAAAATAAAATAAACGAGTAATTTTCCATTAAGCGCTTTTGCACTCGGCAACTAAATCGCATAAATCGCGCGGCGCGATACATGGGTTTGGCCCTCGCCGCCGCCGAGAGAAGCGCGCGCTTCGTTCGCCCATGCATGTTGTCTGTGCACAATGCACACACGCCGCACGTTTTTGCGCAAATCGGCCGCATGCATATGGATGGCGGGCGAGTGAACGCGCTAGCGCGCGCGAGCTCGGATTAATTAAATTAATTACAAGTTTATTCGATATTGATATGGCGGTGACGCTCAATGGAGGCCCGATTCGCGTGCCAATAAATTTACGCCCTTTTGTTTTTGCTGTACGCATTCTGTTTGCTGCCCTCTGCCTGCCTGCCTCTGCTTTGTTCACCATCCCGAAAACAGAACAAAACGTTTCCTCCGCGTTCTAATTAAATTTGCGTTGACCATTGATTAGTTGCCATACACATTCAATTTCGCGATAAAAATACAAACACATTGCTGCATACATACATCATCATTCAATACGTTCGTTCTTCTTCATAGTATCGAATGTTTTCGCCGTATTTGCAATTGAATAACTACGTAATAAATTAAATTCTTCAAATCGATAATAAAACAATGCATTTGAACATTCCGTTATGATTTATAATCAACTCAACGTACGCTATGAACGCTCGCGAAAATTATTAATAAATAACGTTTTATGATCGAAATAAAGTCATTATACTTCTCATCTTACGAAAGAGTGCTAATCGCATTTTAATCACGCGGAATTCGACCCTCATCATGCAATTTACAGATTTGCAAACGCGCAGATGGACAGATTTGTGCCTGTAAGCGCGCAAGTATAACGCATCAAATACCCACCAAACACGCGCAAAGTTGTGACGCGACGCGACGATTAGAAGCTAACGGTACAGATGTTTCAATTAAGAGCTGCCATAAATGGCACTCTGCGATGCTGCAGCAGCAGCAGCAGCAGCAGCATACATACATACGTGCATGCGATTGCGAGTAAGACGAAGAAAAAGACAGGACTTAATGAAATTACCTTCTTCGCCAACGACGACGGCGACGACGTTCGCGTCTTAATGCACGCACGATTCAATGTATGTGGTAGAATGTGTTGATCGCTTACCTGTAACATAAGAAAGCGACATTAGTTAAGACTCGATCCACATTGATTTACACATTCGTCGACGACTTGACAGGATTTGCGATGGGAACATTTGAATAATGCAACAAAGCACGCTCCTCTTCTGCGTGCACACAGCAGAAAGAAAAAACATGCTCGCATGCAGCTTTAATAGCGCAAGCATGCGCAATGAAAAGCGAAATTCCGAAAATGATTTCAGACATTATTGATCAATAAATCTTGACTTGTTGTCGTTTTCGGCGTGTACGAAATAAACGCCAGTTTCCGCATTTGTTGCGGCTTCTCGCATAAAGTGCGCTTGATTTATTTTCAATCTCTACGCGAAACGATTACCATTCATTCTGTTTTACATCTTTTTGCAGGAGCACTGACACGTTCGCAGTTCCCCGTCTTCACCATCTACGCGCAGAAGAGCTGTCTGGGCGTCAAACCCTGTGAGCGCGCCTGGTGCATCGACAGGGTGCAAAACTATCGTCTCGTCGGCTACGCCAAGAGTCATCAGGCAGTTAACGCGCGTCAAGAATGTCTCGAATTGTGTCTGGGCGAGACTGAGTTTCAATGCAGGTGAGTCTCAAGCATAGCCTTAAATTTTGACCTTTGCCTCTTCTTCGGTTGCTGGCGACGACGTGTAAATAGAGGACTGAAACGCAATTTGATGCTGTGAAAATTCCAACAACAGTTGTTGTTGTCGTTGTGTTCGCTTTTCCAGCAATAAGTACGATGTACAGCAAGCGGGCGCGCAATAAATAATCGCGCATCGGCGATGATGTCGCGCGATAGAAAAACGGGAAATTTATATTGTGTCCGCGGGGACGGCTAGAACAATTCGCACTCCGCTTGCCTTGCCACACGGTGCAACTATTTATTCGCGTTGCTAGTTGCGTTCCGTATGCGAATGCTATGCGTGTAACGGTAGACTACATTCAATTGCCAGCGCAGCGCAACGCTCTTCGGAGACTTCGCACGCGCGCGCGCGCTCGCGCTAGAGTAATCATCCTGCAGCCATATCGCGAAAATCTATTTCCTTACAACAACCACAACGTCAAATTGTCAGCTGACGTTAGCAGGAGGCAGCGCGATAATGAAATTACGTGTGCAAAACACGCAATTATACTGCCCGCCGGACATCCATTGCGAATGATAAATCAAAGCGAGGGACGCGCGAGCGGAAGAGGAAAAATTCAATCAGTGTGCGCAAGAAACAGAAGCGAATCATTTAATCGTAATGAACAAGAACAACAGGCTAGTGCGCGCGCGCGTAATGAGAACGAATGAGACGCACACTCGGTCATTGACTAAGTGTGTGCGTTAATGTGAAAAATTGATTTTGTTTGCTTCGATCTTCATCTCGAGTGTGTGTGTGTGTGGATTAATGATGATCCACTGGCTGGGCTGCCAAGCAAAAAATATGATAGTCGCCTGCCTCCTGCGCCTTGATGGTCGAACCTGTGAGAAAGTGAAACGCATACGGTTTGATCGAATGCGAGAGAAAGGCAAGAAAAGTCGCGAGCGAGTGAGCGTGCGAAAAGAAACGTAAAAAATCTATCGGCTCCAAATCGAGTGTTTATCTTAATTTGCTTTCGAGTTGTTTAACGAACCGAAACGATATTTCGCCCGGCAAAAGTCCCGACCGAGAGCACGACGCGGCGCGTCGACGAAGCCAAGAAGTTTGATCAGCTGACGAACTGGAAGCGAATAAAACGAATACACCTGGCGAGCGCAATTTGTAAATCGTGGAAAACTCGCAGCGCACGAAACGAATTTCCAATCGATGAATGAACTCACTCACTCTCCTCCTACTAATTGAATTTCACAAATTGCTCAACCTATTGCCAAAACTGCGCCGAGAATAAAATACCTAAGCACACACAAATGGAAAACTATTTTTGCTAAGAGGAAAAAATGATTATCGCTGTTTGTGGCAGCCGGCAAGAAAGAGAAAAGGGGCTGCAGTCAGCCAGTAAGCAAGCAAGCAACACTTTACTCGTAAATTCTCCAAAAAGGCACATTTATCCCAACTAACGATATTTTCCTCTTGCCGCCCCGTGTGATATATATCACTAACGCAAAGACTTTTCCGGCTGTTTTCCTCCTCCTCGCAGAGCGTCTTCTCGCTTTCGATGCCTTTAAAAATTCTCGCGCTCAATCTCAAGTAACAACAACAACAACAACTCGAGTCAAGTAACTTAAGTCACACACGCTGGTTGGGCGCGTTTAATTCGCGTGTATATGGTCACTGGGACGCCATCTGCCGTATGTTCGATTTAATTGCCATGCTTTTACCCGCGAGATTTATTCTTCGAGACAACCGAATTTAATGGCACGCTCGTTAAACAATAATTAATTGGCAGTTGCGATGGGCGCCTCCGTTATTGAAAATACCTCCACCGTCGAATGGATATTGGTTTTCATGGGCAGCAATCGTTCATTTTCTCCACTCGCAGTGCGATATCACGTTACATCTTTGTACATCATGCGATTTTTGTGCGGCGCGGCGCAATAGCCGCGCGCTGCATGCGAATTTATGCCCTTATCGAATTCGTCGTCGAAACACCTCCCGCATCTTAAGTCATTATTAACTATTACGAGCACACGACTGAGCATAATATTCGCGTGCTGCGCGCGTCCCTTTTACTTAACGCATGGTGCGCCGCGCATTTTCCGGTCGAGATCGAGCGCGTTCCATTTGCCGATAACAATTATTATTAGACGACGGGACGGTATGGCGCGTGCAACGCGGCGAAAGTAAGTGATCGATCGAAGGAGAGACGAAGAGGAGAGCGAAGCGAGCCAGCGCGCACATTGCTTATGCTCGTCGATGTTCAATGTTCGATGCTCGATAGAGCAATCAAGAGGCAAAAATCGACGGCGTGCACGACGCCGCGCATTCCTTTCCACCCACCCGCCAATTAATTTTTGCGCATAATCCGTGCGGATCTTAATTGCGCATTATCATCATTACCATTATAATGCTTCAATTGTTTGTTTATTTATTACACATCGAATGTCATTAATACTTCGCTTATAACGACGACGTCGACCACCTTTTTCTAGTACACAGCTTGTTAATTCGATATAAAGTTTATGATTGCTTCAAATGTCACATAAACAAGAAAATAACGAAATCTCAAAGGCTATAAAGGTGTCCGCATAATTAATCAAATGAACGAGCGCAGCGCAAGAAAAAGAATCAATGAAATTTATGGTGCGTCCAAAGTGTTGATAGTGTCAGGACCTATAAAGTCACAAAGTTCAAGCAGCAGAACCGTTTACTTTAACGTATTAATCAGCCTTACAATAATAAATTTTCGCCGGTGTAACATCTTGCAGCATCGCTTACGCACTTATAAATGACGTCATTTACTCCGTGCGGCGATTACAGCGCAAGTAGTGATCAACCGCATGCGTGTAATGAGCTTCGGAGTGTAAAGGTCACATCACCAAATTAAGTTGGCGAAATAAGAATATTCGTTGCAACGAATAAATACAAATTCCCAACAAAGGAGAGAAGAGAGACTTGCAAATGCGCCGCGGCGCCGCGAAATGAGGAAGAACAGTTGCTTGAGCACTAACCAAATTAGCTGCATTTAAGTGGGTCCAGCCCTAGCAGCGAGCAGCAAGAGTTTAGGTGGCTATAATATCGGGATGAATATGCGTTTAAGCTTTCGGGAGTGGCATCCGCACGAAATTTACTTAGCCGCACAATCAAGTGCACGATGGCGGCAGCGTCGGCGACGGCGGCGACAAGAAAGTCGATTTTGTCGCAAGTGAACTTCATTAGCCTCAACTCTACCATTCCGGGCATGCTTTCCTATCGTTTTGGAACACTCTCTCGCCGCCCGCCGCTGTGTCTTAAACTTTGGTAATTATCGCGGTCGTGTCAGCGAACGACGACAACGAGAGGGGTTTCCACCCACTCCCCCTCCTCATCGTCGGAGGCAGCGCGGTTGACCACCGACCCTTTTGTGACAATGCATGATGCCAAACGCAAGCCGGCCTCAATGTTTCAACTTATACTCTATTATCGCCCGATTAAATTAAATCCGACCATTCTTAAGCTCTTCTTATTGTTTCTTTTCCTTCCATTGTTAGCGCGCACACTTCACCTAGCACACATGCAGCTCAAAAGAAAAAAACTTAATTTTCAAATTTACGCTCTTTCACACAAAAACTAGTGGCGGAGAGTTTGAACCTCATTAAATTCGCTTTTTAGCCGCAAATTATCTTCTTGCGCGCTGCCGTTAAAGCAAACTGTTTAACTGCTAAATACGCAGCACATACGTGCGTTTAGTTGTCGTTACACACGATTACATGACAGCGCTAAAGAGGAATGCATAAAAAATCACATAACAACAACAACATTGTGAAAAACGACCGGAAAGTCGCATTCTGACGAACGCACCAATAAATTAACTGCGAGTCCTTGACAGTGTCTCTTTCTTCATTTCATTATTTCACGCGCGCGCGCATAAAGACACGTAAACGCAGAAAAAAACGAAAACTGGCGTGCGCACAGAGACAACTCGACAAGTGCGCGCAAAATAAAGCGAAAATGAGAGAATAAGACCGGATTTAATTTCACTCTCGACGTCTTATTTTTTAATAAACTCCTCGGCGTCGGAAACGTACAAAATTTCACATCAAACGAACAAAACTCAACACGCTAGCAGTATAAACAAGTAAATAATGAAAACTTACTAAAAACATGGAAAAACAATAATCGGATGCGTCTGCTTGCTCTCGAAAAACAGGAAATAAAGCGTGCAAAACTACTTAATTCAAAATTAAATTCTTGAAAAACAAGATATTTTTAATTCTAGCTACTCTTCAAATGTGCAAATAAATAATTTAATTATTACGTTACTTGACTTCCCCATTCACCCAGCGATCGCAATCTGTGATTACCGCTTTATACGTAATAAATAGTAAAATGTTTCTTTCAATAAATAATTAATTAGATCATTAAGTATCAGTGGGTAATTAATTTGTGATTTCGCAGATAGCGATTAGACTAATAACGAATAAAACAAAATCGACGATAACCGCCGTTCTGCTCTTCGGCAGCCAAAGAATTAATTTATTTAAGTGTGCGCACTTGCAGAACGCAAGCGCGCGCGCGCACACACCACTGTGATTAATGCGACGTGCAGGGCGCACTACTCGTCAATTTATTTAAATGACTTTTCATTACGCTAACATATGCGCAAGTGCCTCCTTAATGATTGAAAAATCCATCCAAGGTAAATATGCACATTGCACACATTTCTGCAATAAAATCAACAAAACCGCACGCGCGCTACTCACCATCATCATTGCGATTCATTGCATTCGCTAAATTCGTAATAAACATAAACAAATCGCGCATCTCGTTCTCGTTTTGCATGAGATTCGCATAATATCTAATGCGAGTTCCCTCTGCGTCAGGAAGCAAGCATATTATCACTATGGCAACCACAATTAAGCCACGAGACGAAAATAAATGAAAACGCGCCACGTAATGGAATCAAAGATGCGGACACGCTAATGCGAAAAAACCTATTTAATTATCCCCGCGCCGCATGCCATGGACGAGAAGGAAAGAAGCGACGACCCCATTTATTAAGATTGAAATCAATCCATCTTTGTATTATATGCCGGATGGAATGAAAAATCCGCCGCAACCGCAGCAGCGCGCGCCCTGCTTCTGCTTCTTCCTTTCAATCAGACGCGCATAAAAGGATTTAATAACGTGACGGCGGCGTGCGCGTCCTCTTTCTTCTGTGCACTCTCCTCCTCCTCCTCTTCTCCGACTCTATCAATAATAATGTTTCGTGATAAGCGCACACTGATAAGACCCTCCCGTCATAATTACTTCTTCCTCTTTGCTACCTTCCATACTATGCACTTCTGTAATTCATCATCAAATCATCAATGCGAATAAAAATTGCGTTTAATTAATGCGAACAACGTGCACTTAAAATCCCATTATTGCAGCTTAGTGCAAACGTGCGCTACTTCAATATTATTCATTTCTTCGGCTTCTTCATCATCGTAGTCGTCGTCGTGCTTGCAAGTGAATCTTATTAATTAATTAGCGCAACAGTTGCGCTTCGTCTACGAAGGGCGTAATAAAAATTTACGATTATTGTCAATTAATAGAAAATGGAAAACGATCGAATAAATTTCAATAAATTTAAATGCCAATTAGACGATTAATAATCTCACAACTCATTTAAAGCACATAGTCATGAGGGGTCTTAAATTTCCTCGATTTCTTGATTTATAAAAAAAACACCACCATAAAGTTGGATGAATAATTCTTGCATAGTTTCATATAAATTAAGACCTCTGGCGTTCGCTGCGCGATTAGTTAATGAGAATTATACGAGCAAGCAAATAACGTATGTGTGTTGTTTTTCGGTTTGCGGCAGTCTCTTGTGGTAATTGTCTAACAACATTCGCATACGCGTGCAAACATGTGTGCTGCGCAGCGTAATTGAATTACGCGCCGTCCATCGCAAAGAGAGAGGGCGCTGAGTTATTAGACCACCCACATAGTTCAGGAAATAGACTTGAGTGAGCGAGGTTTCTATTAATTAGTCGAATGTGCTCATAAACCATCATTCGGGAAGTGCTGCACTTGCGCCCTCGAGGATTACTGACGCGACTATTACCCAGCGTCTCGATTTATGCAAAACTCGCGAAAATTTCAACTTCTTGCCGGTTTCAGAATTATTTTCGTCTAAGTGCAAAAAAGCATGATCGTGAATACAACTAACCCCAGAGGTCACGTTCGCGAAATGCGATCAAACGCCTGCATGCACGCGTTTGCTTCTTCACACGCTCCCGAAATATTTCCATCCACGCTCGACGGGTGTAATTAGAATACAGCGGCGTAAAAAGAAAGAAATATTACACCATTTCTTCGTTTGTACAAATTGCACTTTTGCGCAATACACATCGCAAAAAATCGCAATGCAGAAAGAAAATGCGACATACTTGAACGTAACACAATTCTTCGTTTGCTTCTTCTTCGCCGTTGTGTACGAGTTGACAAACAATCGATTGGATTTCGATTCCTGCGCGTCCAACGGTTTTTAATCGTGCCGTCTCTGTCTCTCGCGGACTCGTTTGTTTTACTGCTTGTCAATCGCCGGCTACAAATCTGCCGACGACGTCGTCCTCGTGGAAGACGACTACGACGACGACTTTGGATAATCTGTCAGCGCATTGTCCGCTTGTCGCGCGGCGCTGAAAAAGGGGGCGAGTTATGGTCTATTTGCTCGGGCGGTCACCGTTTTTTGCGTACTCGCACGCGTACTTGTGACAAGTTGTGATGTCGTCCACCGCGAGCGCGCGCGCGCGCAAAAAAACCAGTCGCGGCTAATGCATAATGCGCTCTTAATCGTCGGACGGCGGACGTGCGTTGAATGCGAGGAGGAGGCGGAAGAAAAAAACGGCGGCGCGCATATTTATGCGGAGATTATTGCATTCTAGGTCAGCCAACTACAACAACGCCACCGGCGATTGCGAACTCTCCAACATGGACCGCATCACCCTCGCCGGCAGCAGCGCATTCCAAGCCGCCGACGGCTACGATTACATGGAGAACAACTGCATCGAGCAGCCCGCCAAGCTGTGCGAATTCAAGAAACTCAACGGTCGCATTTTGAAAACCGTCGATTCCGTGTATCAGGACGTTGGCTCGTTGGACGAATGCCGTGAACTTTGCCTCAACTCCATGTACCGCTGTCATTCGTATGACTACGGTGACACTGGCGAGATGGTGTGCCGTTTAAGTCATCACTCCCGAGCGACTTTGGCTGATATTCAGGTACGAAACCTCATTCTCCCTCCCGCGGGAGGGTGCACCCGATTAGGAAGTAACCTACGTTTTCTTTTCGTAATTACAGGATCCCTACTTGGACGTACCCGAAGCAGCAACATACGAACTGAGCTCCTGCTACAATGTCAGCATCGATTGCCGATCGGGTGATATGGTCGCGCGTATTCAGACGAGTAAACTCTTTGACGGTAAGATCTACGCCAAGGGTAGTCCCAATTCATGCGTACGGGACGTCAACAACAGTCTTGAATTCGAATTGGAGATGGCTTACGATAATCTCGAATGCAACGTGCGCAAAAACGGATTGGGACGTTATGTGAACGATGTAGTCATTCAACACCACGATAAAATTGTCACAAGTTCAGATCTTGGATTAGCGGTCACTTGCCAGTACGACTTGACGAACAAGAGCGTTACAAACGAGGTGGACCTCGGTGTGCATGGAGATGTGCAACCTGCTCTAAGCGAAGAAGTGACTGTCGACTCTCCAAACGTAGCAATGAAAATCACCGATCGCAGTGGAGGCGATGTCAAGCCCACCGCCGAAGTTGGTGACCCGTTGGCACTCCGCTTCGAGATCTTGGACAAGAACAGCCCGTACGAAATCTTTGTTCGCGAATTGGTCGCAATGGACGGAGTGGACTCGAGCGAAATCGTGCTTATCGATTCGGACGGCTGCCCAACCGATCACTTCATTATGGGACCACTCTACAAATCAGCCGATTCCGGAAAAATACTACTCTCCCACTTTGACGCGTTCAAATTCCCAAGTTCGGAAGTGGTTCAATTCCGCGCCTTGGTCACCCCGTGCATGCCCTCATGCGAGCCAGTCCAATGCGACCAGGAGGAATCCACCGGGGAATTGCGATCGGTCATTTCATACGGCAAGCGCCGAAGACGTCGCTCTACAAGTAGCGCAGCTGCCACCGCCAACGATGACCTTCTGCTCGTGCAGACGATCCAAATCACGGACAAGTTCGGCTTCGAACGCGACGCAAACAAATCGACCAGCCTGAGTCGCGAGGCGGTCTTCCTGCCCAGCGAGCAAGGCTTCTGCGTCAACATGGCCGGTCTGATTGTGGCCGCCACCGTCTTCCTTGCCGCCCAGCTGGCCGTCATCGCCGCGTGGACCTTCATCTGGCAGCGGCGACGTCTCAGCGCCAAACTCAACGACGGTATGTCTGTCAGCGTTAGTCTGCCCTCGACGTTCGGTTCGAGTCGCACCGACAGCTTGTGCAAGCTGTACGATAACAACGGCTATGCACACTCGCGACGATTCTAAACCGCAACTCCTAAACAATCACCGGAAAAACGCGCAACAATCCCACCGCTTTCGATAACACACAGCAAATAATGCATGTTTGACTTGGACTGGTTGGTGCTGTTCAGCATACACACACGTATCCGATAAATGCTAGTAATAAGCGTAGCAGCATTCCGTTACGTTTCAGTTCTTTCTGCAAACTCTCGCGCTATTTACACTCTGTGCCAAGGTCAGACATGCAACATCATCATCGCCGTCGTCGACGTCGCCAATATCAGCCGCCGCCTCCTTAATATTATTTATTATAACACAGCCGCTCATTTTCCGATTGGTGCCGTTGCCGTTGCAAATCGCGTGCGTGCCCGCATTATCCTCATCACCATCATCATAATCAACGTAATAATCATGCGATTGGCACTTTTCGAACGAACCGTTTTGCGCTACCGCACATGCGCCTCGGGACACACGAATAGGGGTCGCGCAGTCGCAGCCAGCGCATGCAACCGGAAAACTCTTTTGCATTAACACAGTTTGACTTCCGCTACGCAACAAGGCGCTTATTAAGATTTCATCTGCAATCCGAAAATTAGCAAATTAAGTCCTCCTCGTCCCCGTCCACCTCCTGCTCCTCCCGCTCCCCGTCCCAATCACTAATTAATTAATTTAATTTAATTTTGACAAACCCGCATCGCAAGGACTCCAGGACGATCGAGAATGTGTGAATGCAATCATGTAATAACCTCGGAACGCGAGCAAGATCGATTAACGTACGAACTAATTAATTTAATGATTAATTAATTTAATATACATATATATAAATAATATATTCGCGAATTATGACGATTAGTAAGTTGTAGTAGGATCGTAGCACGTGCTAATAATGATAATAATAATAATATTAATAATATATATGTTAAACGTTAATTTAAATGCGTGCGAGCGTCGGACGAGTGCGTGTGTAATTTAATTAAATTATGATTTTTTTAATATTATTTTATTGCTTGTCCTGGTTTCCTCGATCATGATGCGCGATAGTGTCACTCGCACTTGGGCATTCAGATGGGGTATGCGCGGCCACCAAGCCACTCACGTATGCCGCTCTCTCGATGCCTGACTTGCTGAGCATCTTTTTTATGATTACACACTAACTAACTTAATAATGATAATATTACTAATCCAATGTTTTTGGCAAACAAAACACAAATTATTTAATCTATTTAAATCAAACGTTTTTTTTTTATTTAAGCGAATTTAGAGCGTAACTTGCGACACGAGTTTTTGATATTTAATATATAGCTACTATTTGTATGTTATCATTATTTTATTATTTTTGCGACATATGATATTTCTTATTATATTTATGTATCACATTACAATATATTTTATGATATAATAATAATTTATATCTTTTTGCAAAATACCCTCGAGTTATCCAATCTTTTATCACCCAATTTGTTTGCAGTCAAATCAAATAAAGGTGAGTATAAATCTAAAGTGGTGGAAATTTAAATTTATTAAATATGCTTCTAA
The DNA here is from genome assembly GCA_030264675.1 of Anaulacaspis nigra. NCBI lineage: Eukaryota > Metazoa > Arthropoda > Insecta > Coleoptera > Staphylinidae > Anaulacaspis > Anaulacaspis nigra. The sequence goes on along the minus strand of JARJDV010007356.1, from coordinate 13,596 downwards.
TGCATATGTAAACGAGCGCCAGCAACTTTTTTAATTGCGCAAAAACGAGGCTCCAGACACGGCGTATGAACTGCGAAACAAAAACGTAATTAACTTTTAAAATATAGTTATTAGTCCGTCACAGGACCGACTGGGCGTGTGTCTGCTCTCCGTGGCTCGTTGTTGCTCCTCACGTGTTTGCACAATGATTGTGGCAACTTGACTAACTTTAACGTCCATTACCTCGCCTCTCTTCATTGATTACGCGCAGCAGCAGCAGCAGCAGCACACATAATGGCTAAGACAGGTAGCCGGCACAAGCGCAAGATGTTTAAGATAATTACACAATGCGCGGTGTGGTCCTTATTCAAGCGAAAGGTGTGACTAATAAATATGTCATTAAGTCACTCACGCCCGCGAGCCATTCAGACGAATGAATTTTATAATTAAATAACCTTCATTTCCTCGCATCGCTCGTTATTACCCTCCTTCCTGCCTCCTCTCCTTGTAAATAAAAATGCGCTCATGATTTACTCAAGTAGAAATTTAAATTAAAACTTTGTGAGCCGACAAAACAAACAAACAAACAAACATAATTCAGACTACTTCGTATATCGCAAATGTCAGATGCAGCGCATGAACGAGAAATGATACTTTCCATTAATTTCAGAGTGGTGATGGTGATGGTGTGCTGCTGCTGCTCATCAGGTTTTAATTACTCGTACATTAATTACACGTACACGCGTTGTTTATCAGCCGCCGCCCCCTTGCAAGTCGTCTTTCGACACGACTGTGCTGCGCGTTTGATTATTTTTTGCGGACGCTGCTCGCGAAGAGTGTGCTGACCCAGGCGAACGCGTAACGAAGTAGCTGAACTGGCAAGAGCATCAGCCAACACACTTGTAGGAGTATCGCACACACGCGACTGAAGCTCATTAAGCGCTGCAGCGCGCTCATTTGAATAACTCATTAAGACGCTCGCGACACGCAATGCAGCACGCCACATTCGGCATCCGTAATCTAATAGTGTGCAGCGAGAGCACTTGCACTCGCAAAAATCATTGCACGCCTCTTCTAACTGTACACATAAATAATTACGTACGTTTGTTCGCCGGACACGCTGGGCAGCGCACTCCATGCGGTGATGGCTTAATCAATACGCCATTTTTCATTTTAGGCCTACATGCCGATAAAACGCGCAATAAAGCGAAACCGTACGTAAACAAGTCATTAACTCAAATTCCGGAAAATTTTTAAAAATTCGAAATATCCACGTCACGTCATAAAAGTAAATTTACTACAAACGCGAGGCGCTATCTATTCACTCATAAAACGCGCGCTAATATAAAATTCTCAAATGGTAATTAAAATTAATTCAGTCGTGTGTTCTTTTTGCGCACATTTATTTGAAAGTTGAGCAGGACGAGAACGACGAGAAGTCCTCTCCCGCGACCGACCGGGGGGCGCGTAGATAAATCGTCATAAAGCTTGGCGAGGTCGGGAAATTCTACAAGAGCGATAAAACTGCGTGGAAAAGCGATAAAGTCGCTTTTATAGTTTTCCGTTTTAATTTTGCGTAATTTCACTCAAGCGACGAGGAGCGCTCTCCCTCGCGTTAAATCAACTGAAAACTTCTTGTTCGACTACTTCTCTACCTGCACACCACTCACTCACTCACTCATTGCGCATTCCGCGTGTGCGATGCGCGCCGAGAAGATATCAAATGATAAAGCCAATAAAGATAATGATTAATAAAATAAAAACGTCAACTTTTTGAATTATAAATTCCTTCCGACGAAGAAGAGACGTTTTTACCTCATCTAGCCAAGACTACTACTTACTACTCTTGTTGTCGTTTTGCGACGACAAAGAGCAGGAAAAAGCCGCACATAAATCATATAGGCGAAACGGTAAAAACGCGAAATTTATAACATTATAGCGCATTATAACTCGCTCGTTCGCTCGCCTCGCGATCAATTTCGATTTGAATGCCGGCATTGCATGCATTCTTCGCGCAAATGCATTACGTGTTGATATTGCATTTTTTCGCACGTGTGCGCACATTCATAATGCCAGCGCCTCTAAGCGCTACTTCATCGTCGTGCAGCCGGTGCAAAAACAAAGCTATAAGCAAATAAATAAATAAATCAACCCGACGATCAATCAATCAATCAATCTAACAAATTGCTATAAAAACGCGACGGTATAGACAATAATTCAATCATCGACTGGCTGGCTGTGCAATCGAAATACGCCGTGGATTTTTCGATTCTTTTTCGGCGCGCCATATAATCATCAGCTTATTGATTTGATCTGTTGTAACGCAATTGAGCGCAATTAGCCTTAAAGCATATCGACGCGCCTGACATGGGAATCTTAATTCCATACGGTTTCAATAACGTTCCTCGCGTTTGCAGTTCACTCGCCCCGAAGTGACCACAAAACTGTGCTCGAGAGAGGCAAATGCACTCGACGGCCAAACCGAGTACACGATGAATCAAACGCAATCGAAAGCAACAGTTACGCTGCTTTCAATCATATTCAATTCACCGACAACCCACAACAGCTTGCCGCAAAATAGCACGTGACAATGATTTATTCGCATCGCGAGCGCCCCGGCATTCCGATGCGCCGCAATCAGCGCAGCGCTTCCCGAAAAGATGACACTTGCGAATTAAGTCATTACGTAATTCGCTTAAGATGGTCTGACCATCTTAAGTGCACGACGCGTTGCGCAAATTCCTCGCCGCGCGTATAACAAATGAGCGCAGTAGCCGCGATCATAAATAACGCGTTCGTTTGCCCGTAATCCCGGAAAATGTGTGCATTCGCGCACAAAGGTATTACAATTGATAAAAAGCACATTGAGAAATTATGCGCAATTAATAAACGCGCAGCGGACACGTTACAAAGCACGCATCTTATAAATCTTCCTAAGACCAGCAAGAAAGTACAGCAGCAGCAGCGCCAACAACAACAACCACAATCTGCAGATCAAAAAGTTTATTTAATTAAAAATGAAATCAGAAATGCAAACATTGCACCAAGGGCACAAGGCGGACGCAGATTTTATGATTTTATACGATCTGCGAAAAGAAAGCGCAGTTTGAAAGTTATTTCGGTTAAATTGCGGGCGCGTTTGCGTTTTGGCCGTTAAAAGGCGTAAAATGCAAAAACGTATTCATTAAAAGCCGTCCCTTAAGCCCGTAGCGCGCGCAGCAGCAGCTAGCATTATTATTTTATTAAAGCTGGAATGGAGCAAAGGCGCGAAATGAAAATGAAAACGCGAGCGAGCGGCTCGCACACACTCCACATCGCCGCGTACCATTTGACAATAACAATACTCGTAAACTGACGAGTTTCGCGAGCAAACGCGCATTTTCTCGCTACCTGCGCGCATTCAGACCGTCGCGCACACACACTCTACACTCCATCGTCGTTGATTATTCGTGAGATTTTACGAGGCGCCAATAAAAGCACGACCAAACGCGATATGAAAAAGCGAATTGAATCCGCGTAATTATTATTAAGTTGTTTGCAGGTTGCGCGCACAAACGCTGCGAAAAAAGCCGAATGCTGCGCATTTTTTCCGCGTATTTTTAGCGCTCCTCGTCTTCTTCAATCGTCATCGTCTCTTCTCATGGTTAATGTAAAACGCCACATTCAGGACGATTGCGCTCGATTGCATTTTAAAGTATTGCATGCATTCGGAGCACACACACGCTGCAGTGCGAGATGCAAGCTAAAGTAGGAAAACGAGAATGAAGCAGCAGCAGCATCCGAGCGAAAAAAAATGACATAAATTTATTTCCACTTTTTCGAAACGTGCACTCGCACGCGCGCGCGCGCTTCGTCCATCAATTGCAACTTCTTCATCGGCTGCCGCCGCCGCTGTTACTGCTGTTGCTGCTGCTACTGCTGCTGCAACTAGTTGCATGTTATGAGTATTTTACGTAATACGCGAACGCTCGCCGGCTCAGTCGCCATAAAAGGCGAATAACATTTTTCTTACGCGAATGGCATTCACCATTCCGGCACGTTGCATGTACATAATACCTACACACACTCGTAATAAACGAACTTGTTCGCTTTTTCTATGACGAGAGCCGGCCAGAGGTGGACGACGACGACGACGACGACAATGCTCTCTCCACGATGGACCCTGGCTCCAGCACCGGCTCCAACTCCTGCAATGGCAATAGCAAATGCCCAAGACAATGTTTTCCCCGTCTTTACGAATGCGCCGCCGCGCTCTTCGCATCCACTTCATATTATGTGTAAATTTATTTTAATTCGCCGTGCTTGCGTGCATTTCTTGTTGTTGTTCTTACTGCTGCTGCTGCTATGGCTGTTGCTGTTGTGGTTGCGCATGTTGTTGTTGTGATTGTTGCATTTCGATTCCATTCGCCTAAAATGCTTTTCGAAATTTATAAAGTGTTTTACTCTGTAAACCATACACCATTCCGCAATGTTTGGAAAAGCCATCAAAACGTATAGGTTTGTATTTGTACATATACAGCAACAGTGCACGAAAGCAAATCCTACAAAAGCAGTCAATTTTTTCGTATGCGCATGCGAGAATTTCGCATTTGTACGATGATTCCTCGAAGGCGTCGTCGTCGGTCGGTCGGTTGGTCGTCGTTGATCGTCTTTGGCGTCGTTTTGCGCGCACTTCTTGTTTGTACTGCTACAGTATTCACGCCGCAAGATTCTATATCAAGCGAGCATCAAACATGCACATGCAATGTGCGCAAATGGACGCATTTTGCATTCAGATCTCGCGCGCGCGAACGCAAAACTCGCGCGGTCGTTTGCGGCCATAAAGGTCGGCGGCGCGGCAGGCGCATTCGCGAAAAGTGATATAAGTGCCAATAGAATTGTGTGCTGGTATTGACACCTCGCTCGCCACCACAATAAACGTATTTGCATTGGCGCGATCGTTAATCTTGGAGTCTTTTGCAACCGGGCACGTACCTACCTAAGTACGTACGAATGTACGTAGTGGGCATTCGGCTATTAGCCGCGAAATATACGGCGCATGCAGCCGTGCGCGCAAAGTGCTAACGTGCCGCACTGCACACTGCTGGACCGCATTACCTCGTCCTTTTGCAATGCACACCTAACTGTTTTCCATCAAAAGTACAACAGCCTACCGACTGCTGCTGCTGCTGCTCCTCCTGCCATCGCTGCTCAAGTGAGTTCGTGCACCCAGCACCCAGCCAAACCAAAGCAAAGCGAGCAGAGCACCTCAAAGATAAGATGATGCGCAGAAAAGCCGGAACCAGACGGTGGTCAATACTAACGCGCACCAGTAGTAGTAGTAGTAGTATGGTGATAATTACATGCAATCAGCGCGGCCAACCCGTCCGTTCTCGTCCGTCCATCAGTCAGTGCCCTCCGCACGCAAACCCGATCATCTCAGCACCGCGCGCGCACTGCATTGTCCACGCGGACGATGGCTTATCGCAAAATTTAAGCAAATCAACGAGCAATTACCATAAATGTATGCAGGCAATATGTTAATGCCGCTTGTTTACAATGTAAACAGCACTTTGTACTATTTGTTTTCCGCCGAGCATTCGCATGCGAAGCGCGCATTGCATTTTCACTTGCACTTCTTGCGCACAACATGCGCGCCACGCTACAACAACGTTGTAGATCATCATGCAAATTGTAATTTATATTATTCCTAACTGTTTTTCTACTCTACGCGCACTGCGCATCTACTATATAGAAATTCTAATTTTGCCCATCCGCTCCAGATAACCTACCGATATACCTATGTGTGTGCATGCGTACCTACGCTCACTCCTCATCCGCTAAAGGGTAGTGGATATTATTGCATCGCACAGCTCAATATATTTATGCGCGATCGTGTAAACGCGCCGCGCATTTTTACGCCCGACGCGAAATGTGAATGGCATTTTATCATTCGAAAGCTGATACCTGTTCGTTTTCGCCGCAACGGACACTTCTTCTGCTCGCTTCTTCGCACAGGATGCGCGCGTACAATACGATTCCTTCGAAGCGAGCGTGTGTATAATACCTGTGTGCGCGCATTGGATTGCAATCCGGCGCGGACCGCTCGCTTACTCGCCTGCATGTTTCTTCGTACTTCTTGCTTCTTCTTCGAGCTCGTTGGCGTTTGGTGCGCAGCGCCTTCGGGCACGAATTTATATCTACTGATGGCCGATTATTATATCAAAAAGGGTGATCACGGAAACGAATGGGCGTCCATTATTTATTATAGGTGCACGTAGCGTACGTCTCTCGTGGCGGTATATGCCATCTATGCCGCGGCCGGTGTCTGTCGGTCGGTCGGTTGGTCGGTAGTGTTTGTAATATGCTTATGAGCCAGCAACACGACGACGACGTCCAAGACGAAGGAGAAGAAGAAGAGGCAGGCAAAGCAACAAGAAGAAATAGAAGAAGAAGCAGCAGCACGACACGCGCAGCGCGATCACCACACGATCGGCCGGAAAATCGAAACATGACTGCGCCGCCGCGCGCAATTTTATTGCAATAACATGCGAGACGCGAATCGTATTATTTCATAAATAAACGGTTTCATTCAAGCCATACCACCACTCATGTTGCACACAGCCTCGGTTAATAGCTATTAAGAGGTACCATAATTAAGAACCAGCGGACCAACAACCACAACAACCTTTTCGTGGAATGCACTTACGTGCAATTTGGGAGATTTGAATGAGTACTACAACGGTTCGGTTTCGGGAAGGCGATTTGTTAAACAAAGCAATTGCAACCGTCAGAGATCGCATGCTTAAAACTCACCTCGCTTAATGATGAGACCATTACGTCTGCGTACCGTTAGTCGAACGCAATCAGTCGCTCATTATCATTGTCGAAATTCACGCTCAATTTCATTGCACACGCGTACGTACATTCGTACGTTCAATATATTCCTACCGCAAAGCCAAAGATAGAAAAGACGCACGTACCTTTAATCGTTGATCCGCCACCGACCACACTCGGCTGGCAAAGTCGTTGGACGCGCCAAGAAGTAAACCACCCGTGCTATCAAAGTCAATGGACATCACGCCAGCATTGCTGCCCTGCAGTGTGCCTCGGTTATCAGGCGAGCCTGCAAAGAAATGATAACGCCCGATAAGAAAGCCGGAAACACAGCAGGAGCAAAATGCTCGCTGTAGAAAAGCCAAAGCCACATTCGCACAATGCACACGCGCGCAATTAAACAAGTGCATTAATTCAACATGGATCGCGATTGAAAATTCGTCGTATCAATTCCTGAAGCACGCGCGCGAGCACGCAGGAGCGCAAGGTGTTAAAATGTCATTGGCTTTTATCTGTGCTCATAATCATTTTATTGCCGCATTCGATTCAACTGAAATGCTACTAGTTTATTGTACCTTTGGATACGTCCCAGAGTTTAACTTTACGATCGGCACCGCCGGTAGCGAGGAGTCGCTCCGAACTCCATTTTACGGCGTTCACCTCGCCCTCGTGGGCATCCTGCAACAGAAGAAAAAAGCGCAAATGAAAAACCGACCGTAATTCGATGGTCACTAAAGTTATGGCGCGATTTATAATCGAATCAATTTGAAATCTAATACACGCGCAGACTATTCGGATTACGCAGCAAACATCTTTGATCTTAATAACAGGGCATGTGCTGCAACACGTGGCATGCTCACAGGATTAATTTCCACAGGTGCAATGCACGACGCGCCGTGTTGCAATTGCAGGTAGCAGAGGTGCAATTTAATCATTCGCGAAACCCACAACCCGTTTGTCACCATCACTAATTACAATTGCGCAATTGCTGCTCTCAAATCGTCTAATGATAATGCAATTGCGTACCCATAATTGATCATTAATTATACCGATTTACTTACGAATTTTATCGAGGCAGTGGTAGGTACACGTGAATCAAAGAAAACGGGACCTGCACCCTCCTGAAGGTCATCAGGAAACGTGCCTCTCGTGTCTCTACAAGCATCTTCAAGCTCTTTCTGCATTTTCGCGTTGCGTTTCCTATGAACAATCAACATTTATAAATTATTACAGTTCATCTTCAATATCTGATGCTGGTTACTGGTATTATTGACATAAATCAACTATGAAATGAAGATGACCCCATAACTCTAGCAACGCACTGCAAATATTGAATCAATTTGTATAATTAGTGGTGATCAGACACAACAAACGAACATAAGCGAAATGGTCGATGTTCTTTGGCATGCAATATGAATACGGCATCAGTTCGAATAAATTCAGAACCGTCAGCACATACCTGAATCGACCAAAAGCACTCAAGGTAAGTGTTGCTAGTTGCCTGCTTGCATCGCTAGAAATTAAGAGGTCAGAAAACAAACAAAAAAAAAAACAAAATAACAAGCTAAATCAATGATACTAGTGTCAAAGTAAGCAAAAGAAACTGACCAAGTCTAAACTACACTCATGCAATCCAAATTAGTGAAGAATTAGGCCACTTACTTGAGAAAGTTATCATTCTCCTCATTCATCTTCTCTGCATCCTTGGCCTTGTATCCTATCAGTCGAGCTACAAGCTGTGCATTTTCATCTTGTGCTTTACGTAACTTCTCCTCCAATGCATTGAACGCCATTTGTAATGCTTGGTGTTCATCACGAAGCATTTGATTAAGATTCTGCATTTCCTTGGAGTTATTCTCCAACATCCTCACTTCAGCTCTGAGTGAGTTATGTGTAGCTATGGCATCATTTAAGCTATGATGAATAAAGTTATATTAGTAATGACCTTGAGACAGATGATCAGCTGAATACACACTAACCTTATTTCCTTGCTGTGTAAACACTTTTCTTTTTCTTGCAGTTTGGCATTTAAGTCTATGATTTGCTGCACATGATCGCCTTTTCGACGATGCAGCTCAGTCAATTCTTCCTGTTGAACCAGTAGCTTCTGTTCCAATTGTTGAATTCGCTCAGCTTGCTTGGAGTCACCTGCAGCACCAGTTGTGCTGCCACCAACACGTAATTTTTCATTTACAATGTTTAATTGTACGTTTTCAATTCGCAGGACGTTAGCTTGATCAAATAATTTGTTATCTAAATACGAAGATACAATTTATTGGCATATACGTTGAGGTTATGAATTGTCGTCGTTACTTACTTTGAGCAATAAGGTCCTGGAATCCATATCTCTGGCGCTTATTCCTTTCATGCAATTGATTTAATATGCTCTTACGCCAACTCATGCCTTCGATCGTTGCCATTATCACTAAATCACTAAATGTTCACATTAATTAACACAATATAAAAAAGGCGGTCAACACTCTCACTTACACTCCACTACACTGAACAACGTGGCGCCACTTGCCTCACTCAACCGGCAAACAACAGGATATGAACCTGTCTGAATTTGTCAAAACTTTCACACACTTTGAAAATGCGAATTTATCCAATATACATAGATAACTCAAGTCGTTTTGTCGCAAACATACTTTAACAAAAATTGATAACAAAATGTGCAACATGAAGGTGTTCAATGTCGTAAGACACAGCTAGTTGGCTGAATAAATAACCCAACTTATGGAGCAATGCATATTTACTTCAAAGAGAAATAGATGAGTTTTTTACTTATACATTCATATGCATATTGTAAATATTATAAATTAATTGATGCTACAACTGCATTTTGTGCTTCAAAGACGCAACCGCTTTTCCTGCAAAATGACTACCAGCAATGAATATACAAATAAACGAATGCACCTTGACTCAAAAAATTCAAAGGCAAACATTAACAACAATAAAACATGTTACGATGGTGGTTCATACTTGCTTTGCGTTCCAAGGTTTCGTAATGTATGCATACATGTATGTGAAAACGTACGATGCCATGTTTAATGATACACATGATGCGAAATATGAATATAAATATGAATGATTACATACATTTGTTACAAATAATAATAGATGATATATGATACAATGAAAGCACCGAAAAATCGTCAACACATAAATCATATGCTTGCAATATGGCAATACCAAAAAGAGTAGCAAAACAATTGCAATAACAGCGATAGAGTAATAACTTTTCTTGCTTCTTTTCTGCGATAAACTATCTCTCTGTGCTCGCTCCCAACAGACTGATATGATAAATGAGACAAATGCGAGTGTTTACCATAAAAATGAGGTCTGACATATCCATACAATTCTTAATTGATAATAGAGATGCTTTCTTTACTTAATGATATGACTGATGATGATATATGAAAGTGAATGAATGATGCGAGTATTGAAACAGCAACCAATTCCAACTTTGATCAAGTGGCATATAATGAGCATTTACATTCAACTACTTGATACTATTCGAAAATATCGCATTGGAAATCAAGTCTACCACAATCATCATGTAAAGTGTACTCATCAAAAATACGATTTCGCTAAGTATTCTTAAGTAGTGCGCGAAGAGCAAGACATTCGAATCTTATGATTATATATAATTCACAATTGCCAATCTCATGTTTCCATTGCTATTATTATGCTACCAAGGGTTTTCAATCTACACTTGTGACATCACTCTTTACTCTCTGCTTACCTATAATTGTTTATCATCTCGAATAATTACTTGATTTTAAATACGTATTAAAATATATATATATATATATTATGTGTTATGAGTTTATCTTCTAGCAAATATTTATGCACTCATAAGAGTCTACATTGAGTTTTGTTTAGTATATACATTTATCAATTATGTTTGCAATTGCATCCAATTTTGCTATTCTCGCACATTTAATTAGTTGCAAGCTATTTTTTGGAAGATTCTTGGCAATTCTATATCAATGCCTTCACAAAACGCATTTCTATAATGTTAAATTTACGTGGCTAAATACATTCAAGGAAATGAACAACAGCTTGCAATAAAATAACAAAACGATATGATTGTATATTGTTACCGTCTAATTCGATACTCGGATAATTAAATAATGTGTTTTGTTTAAGTGTACAAATCATTTATTTGCCTATCTATGTAATCGTATTTACGCCTAAATGAATTTCGATAAACCTATCTACCTATTCATTTAAATACATGTGAAAAATGCTATTCAATGATAACTTATAAATGTGAAAGAGGCATGGACGTTTCTTAAACAAACAACTAGAAAATTGCAATCGGTCAGTGCGCTCGACTGGAAGAAAATTCCTCTTCTTTAAGCGATCGACAAATGACCGGAAATACGTCACCGAATCAATATGCAATCTTGGTAAAACTTAAACTAAAACTAATTAGATAGTAATATATACATTGAAGCGCGTAAATAAAATAAATGAACGCATGATACGAATGAAAGAAAAATCTCTATAAAAAATAAAAATCTGCGATTAGTTTAACTCGAAATAATTGTTTAAATTCGAGGGGTGCTTAACTCTCACTCTCCTGCGCTCACACTCTTTCACAATTTGCACAATTGACTCATTCGTTTATAAATATTATGATGACAAATTGCTAACTAAAAACCAAATGCAGCACACGAATGAGTAAAAACTATAAATGATTACAAATAATAAACATTCACGTTTTACATTTTACAGCCGAAAATGGCGACACTAGCAAATAAGCAAATATTGCAACAGTATTTTGTCTATAAGAATCAATCGTAAATTATTTATATCAACTATTTGTATATAAATATATCTAGTTTCATCTCGTTATCTGTTCATATCGAACACGGTGGCATCGTGTTTCTCATGCACGAGTCGTATCAATTGTAAAATAAATCAATCATTCAATGAATCAATAATGTTGTTCGCAAAAAATGCGCAATCTACATAATGTATGTATGGTGTTTGTTCGTAGTGCTTGCTGGCAGTTATGAAACCGAATTCTATTTGATAGTAGTTGATTGAGCACAACGCAATCTTGCATTGCTTTTGGTCACAAATTGAGTTACGATGTTGCTTTCAACGTTTTCAAAGTTTCGTTTGTGGATGGAGCATCAAATGTATGCATCAAATGATGTGCTGCAATACGTCCTAATTGTATTGTTTAAGCGTTGTATCTCGTTGAATGCGATTACGATTGGAATAGATGAATCTCAATGTACGATGTTGGAACGAAACCTTCATCGCTATTGTTCCATCGTCGAACTCTTGTCCATCCATCACCTTGATCTGTTTCTATCAGATGCAACTCTTCATTTTCTGCCATTGGAATGCTTCCTTCACTCGTTGCTAAAGTCGATACAAGAGATTATCAAGTATACCAAACAATTAATGCAAGTATAATACCTTCAAATGGATAGATTGCTTTACACGTTCCTAGTGGTCGGTATTCCACATCATAAATATTATCGTAGAAGTCACCTCGATCATCCGGATGTCCATCGTACTGATCCTGATCGGAATCGGGACCTGGCAGCGACGTGTGGCTGGTGCCAAGACCACTTTCCGGGCTATTTGAACAACTGCATTAACAATTCATAATTATAGACACGTATTGAAGCGTTTTATCATCATTCTTCTTCATCATCTTGAATTGTCAGAAGGATAGATCGTGTTTGACGATAGTTTTAGTAGCAATTTAATAGCATGTTAAGAACTTACCCGTGATTCAATTGCGGCGTACCGGGAGCCGAGCGCTTGTTATGGTTGAGCGTAGGATTTGTGACACTGCTATCACTCGCTGACCGACTAAGACTTTCCTCTTCGGCTGCACTGCCTCCAGAATGCCGATGATTCCTCGATCCATTCTCGAAACGTGGCGAATTCGTTAGCGAGTTATTCTGAATCGTAATTTTTTGCGCATCGTCTAAATACCCTTCGTACCGTCGTAAATCTGCCTGGAGTTTCTCCAATTTATGACTACTTTCATTCAATTGCCCTAAAAAAACACCAGGTTAACCACAACTTTCCTAAGTTTCGTTCAAAGTTCTACCTTCAATTGTCATTGGATCACCCAAAGCTGGATTTTCCTCATAAACACCCTTCATCTTCATTAATCCATCGCGAGCGGCCGACTCGCTTTTGATTCTTGCTTTGAGCTCCTCTACTTTGGCGCGCAACTTCTTCAGTCGTTGATTGGGTGCCAAATCGCTAAAGTCATCCTTTCCATCCGCAACGGCAGCATACTAAACATAAACAAATTACAACAATGCTCAAAATGGTTCATCATGAAGCACAAACAAACAAATAACATTGAAATCGAACGTAAACAAGAATATGTCATAATAATCCGTCTAGAAGCGTTTCTACTGAATTGTAAATTAAAGAAGTAGTCCTGCAAGAGTATTACCTTGATTGCCATACAGACTTCAGTAAGCTTCTTTTTGAGTTGCATGAAACGTACAAGTTAAGCGCATATTAGAAAATTGATGCACATGCACAATTCAAACATAAACCAAATGCAAATTCTAACACAAACTAGATGAAAACATTTCAAATGCCACGCAACTGAAGAGTAAACAATGCAATAAAATGATTGTCTCACTAATGCTTTTAAAGAACAAAGAAAAGCTCAGATGAACCAAGAGAAATTAAAGAAAAGACAAAGACAAATGTGTTAGTAATGTGCACATTACAGAGAGAATACTTACAGAAAAGAAATGAAATTGATTTTTTTATAAATTACATCATCATCATCATCATCATCAT
>JARJDV010007330.1:0-15745 GCA_030264675.1 Anaulacaspis nigra | reverse complement strand
GCTATCACAAAGCAAACAGGAACCCAATGTCTAGAGGAAAATATTAGATTACGTGGTACATCCTCCGCCACAGTACTCATAAACAAACAAGACGCCCTCAAACTAATAGAGGAAAAACGACTGCACGTGGCTGAGATGAGATGCCGCATTCGAGAGGCAAGAAAGACCAACTACTGCGCAAGGTGCCTGGGGTTCGGACATACACCGAGTTCATGTAATGCTGTGGATAGAACGGACTGCTGTAGAAACTGTGGGGAAAAGGGGCATACAGCGGAGAACTGCCGCAATCAATTAAAATGTGTTGCGTGCTATGATATGGGGCACGAGGCTACAAAACACTACGGAGGCAGCGCAAAATGCACAGCTTTTCAAGCAACAAAACCGGAACAACCAAATGAAATAGAACCTCGCAAACCAGAAGTGATAACATCGGTCATCGTGGACCTTAAACCAGGAAATTAGACCTACCTATTTTACCCAATAAACCCGTACTCTAACTTTAACCTATATATTTTATTTATTTATAACTTAATCTAACTAACCTAAATTATATCCTTGTGCGTTTGTCCTACTCTAGTTTTATACATACCTTTACCTATTTATTACATACCCGTCTATATTTAAATTACTATGCAGCTGAACATACTACAATGCAGCATAGGGCGCCGGAGAGCCGCCTAGCAACTGTTATGGCAAAAGATCACAGAGGAAAAAACTGACATTGGGGTGATTATGGAGCCAGTTAAGAGAGAAATAACAAGAAATGGTTGGCATGCAGACAAGAAATAAGATGTGGGAATAAAAGTCTTTGGAACAAAAGCTAAGGTAACTGAAATTGGATCTGAAGAAGGAATAGTTTGGTGCCAAATCAACAACCTGAACATCATAGCTTGTTATATATCGCCCAACACGACACATGAATTTTACGAATCGAGAATCCACATAATCCAATAACTGCTAGGAAATGAATGCGGCAACAAATTATTACTGGGTGATTTTAACGCTCACTCACCTATTTCGAGAGGCAAAACTGCAAATACACATCTTAGGCGAACTGATATGCTCACAAAACCTAACGATATTAAATGAGGGAAAAATACCAACGTGGCAAAATAAAAACAGAAGCTCATTTATAGACGTCACCGCAATATCAGAAAAAATAGCACCCGCTATCCAAAGATGGCGAGTGAGAGAGGATCTTGACAGTCTTAGCGATCACTCGTACATAATGTTCACTATTAATGTTAATGCAACCACCACCACCAAAACCTAGATGGTACGTCCCAAAGAAACAAAAGAAAAAACTAACCGAAAAATTCAGGACCATGGCAAGGAGCTGGGATACAAGAATCGAACGTTTATGCTACTTAAATGTATAAAAATGAAAAGAAAAATAACACGACCAAATGCACAACGTCAGTGTCCAGTTTTGGAGGCCTTAATAAATCCTGGAAAGTAAGTGTTAAAAAACGCAATTAAATCCGCAAAACAAGAGTGCTGGAAGCGACTATGTGAGGAATTATCAGACGATCCTTGGGTAAGAGCATATAAAATTGTCAGGAAAACAATCGGGCTACACACCGACAGCCCTCTTACACCGGAAAAAATCCAAGAGCAAATTCAAATACTGTTCTATAATCACGAAAATTGCAACTGGGTAAAAGCGGTGGCCGACGGAAAAGAAGCCTTACCAATCACGGAAACAGAAGCAGAAAGCGCGGCCAATAGATTAAGATTAAAAAATCTCCAGGACCAGATGGGATTACTACTGAAATAGTCTAATGTCTACCGGAAAACTGCCCGGAAATAATGGTAGAAACCGTCAATAGCGCGCTGAAATAAGAATTATTCCCAAAAGCATGGAAAGAGGCTAGGCACGTGCTAATCTCCAAAGCAAAAAAAGGCACTTACAGACCAAACTGTGTCCTCAACACCATAGGCAAACTTTTTGAAAATATTATCCTGGCAAGAATAAAGAAAGAAATAGAGGCTGATGGAGGACTGGCTCCAAATCAATATAGGTTTCGCGAAGGGCGAACAATCGTACAAGCGATGGAAAGGGGGGCCCGAATAGCAGATGAGACCAACATAATCTATAAAAACAGAAATATCTGCGCGCTAACAACGTTAGATGTTAAAAACGCGTTTAATAGCGTCCCGTGGAAAGGCATAATTCAGGAGCTCCAGCGCAGGAGCCTATTTGCATATGTAATCAACATCCAGAGCTATCTTAGCGAAAGAGATATACAAACAGCATACGGATCGTTCTTATCCACATGCGGTGTGCCGCAAGGGTCCAATTTGGGGCCGTACCTATGGAATATCTTATTACGAGGAGGTACTGCGCCATGGTACCTGGAGTGAACCTAATCGGATATGCCGACGATTTAGCCATAGTTGCCACTGATAAAACAAGTGCGGGACTTAAAAAGAAACTGGAAACAACAATTAGAGCCATAGAGGGTACCCACTCGGTAGAAAAGCTAGAACTTGCGCAAGAAAAAACTGAAGTGGTACTCTTCGTGGGGAGAGGGAAACCCTACCACTTAGTGGTTAAACATGCAGGAGCCCTTAAACCAGAGGCACTGCCATCCATAGAGTTGGCTAAGATAGCCGACACTCTCTTTCCGGGGAGCAGAATGGAGAAAAACATAATGAAATGTGCACCCAAAAGCAGGGAGGTAACGGTGGCAGAACTAAATATAGCTACTGCGCGCCAGCCTAGCCGTAAAGCACCCGGTCCTGATGGCATATCAAATGAATTGGTACGTCTAGCTGTTGGGACGGCTCCGGAACTCTGAACTACGCTATTTGCGAAATCCATCGAGGAAGGAGTATTCCCAAAAGTTTAGGAGGTCGCCAAACTGATACGGCTTCCGGAACACAAAGGGCCAACGTCAACATTAAGTTATCGGCAAATTTGCCTGGAGCCAGTAGTAGCGACACGGCTGGAGGAAGCACTCGACGAACTTGGTGGTCTGAGCGCTGCACAATGTGGTTTTCGGAAAAAACATACCACGGTGGGTGCGATACTGGAGGTAAGAAGGATGGTGGATGAGACAAATAGGAAAGCTCTCAAAAAAAGGAAACATTACGTTGCTATGCTGCTCGATGTCTGAAACGCGTTTAATACGCTCCCATGGCCAGTGATACATAGAGAGATGGAGAAGAGGGGTCTTCCTCAGGAACTTCGGGCAATAGTGGAAGAATACCTCGAGAATAGGTACTTACTGCTCGAGCAAGGAATATGCAAGACGCGGCGTACCACAGTGCTCAGTACTGCCCCTGGCTCTGGTCACTGGCTACGACCCGCTTCTCAAAAAGGAATATCCTGATGGGGTGAAAATTTTAGGCTTTGCGGAAGATGACGCGCTGGTTGCAAGTTACCAGCACTTGGATAGGCTGGTCCAAGCACTCAAGGATGCCGCAAGAATAGTTTATAACTAGCTGAATAAAAATGGACTAACTCTAGCTCCAGAAAAAACGGAGGCGGTGTGGCTGTCCACAAAGAGCAGTGGGCGTCAAGGGGAAAAATGTATACGGGCCAGAGGGCACAACGTGAGCATACGGAAAAACGCTAAATACCTCGGCGTCATAATGAAAGCAAATCCTAGGTGGTCTGCCTACGTACAAATGGCAGTGGAAAAGGCTAGCACTGCACAGACGGCCATTAGTAAAATATTACCGAATATCGCGGGCGGTGGTGAGAAGTCTAAAAGGATGCTAGGGCTAGTGGCACGGTCAAAATTATTATACGCCGCACCAGCATGGGCTCGCGCGATGGAAAGCCAACGAAACAGGGAGCGAGTAAGGGGAGCTTTAAGAGGCTTGGCCCTTAGGGTCGCAAGAGCATACTGTCTCATTGTCTCACTGAAGTGGCGGAAGTGCTAGCATCTCTGCCGCCCGCCGACAACCTAATCCAAGACTGCCTGCAAGCTTACACCGCGACTCAGAAAGGAGAAGGTCCCGCCTATAACAAAGAAAGGGCCACGAGAATCATGCAGGAGTGGAAAATAAGATGGGGAGTGAAAGAGACTACCCAGTGGACGAAAACATGGATTCACTCAGTTGCTAGGTGGGTAGAAAGACACGGAGAAGCCTGCACATACCATCTTACGCAGTTAATGACGGGGCATGGCAAATTTGAAACCCACTTGCACAGGATAGGGAAGCGGCAAAATGGAAATTGCAGGGCCTACGAAAAGGGAGTTTTGGACGGTGGTAAAATTTTCGTATGATATGCTTCATAGCAAGACGAAGATATAATGCAACAAGTTTCCAACTTTCCTCCCTTGTAGCAGTGCCAATTGGATAAGATCCAAGGAAGGAAATTCCTACACTGCTGCTGCGAGAGAGTGTGGTTTTAGTGGGTATGCGCTTTGGCAGAGCCCCATACTACTCAGGTGGGTGTGCGTAACGACATTTCCCCACTCTTAGGTTATGTTAGGTTAGGTTAGATTCCTGGTCTCCCTATTTGGGAGGCGAAGATCGTGCAACTCCGACCAGGCGCGTCCCTAGGTGGCGTATAGGGGTATGCCCTAACCGGCAGGTAGGCGCGATATAAAATAGCCCCCGCGGACTAACAGGTCGAAATCTAAGGTGTGAGTGACCGTGTCGATGAATAAATGGCGCTGCGTAGTGGGTCTCTAACGGTACCTTCCTGGTGCCCTCCGGTCGTAATATAGCCTTCCAGGGGGTAAGGGAGCACTGTCCCCTAGTGACCTGTAGAACTTCCCATCTCGTAGTCCCAAGATGGATAAACAACATAAAAACAAAAAAACTGAGGAGCCTACCTCACAAAAAATGGCGCGGTGCAGGGAGACGCTATGTCTTCCTGCATAACCTTTGCTGTAGCTTTGCTGTAGCAAAGGTCATGTAGCCTGACTGCCCTACGGAGAGAATAAAACTTAGAGGCAGCATTTCAGCTACAGTTTATCTTAATAAACAAGATGCGCATAAACTGATAGAAGCAAAGAGATTACACGTAAGATGGCTCCGGTGCCGCGTAAGAAGGACCACAAGAACGAGGCGCTGTACGAGATGTCTTGGGTTTGGCCATACAATGAGAACCTGCAAACGGATTAATAGAAGCGACTGCTTCCGCATTCCGCGTTATACAGGGCATAACGCGGACGTTCCTGCAGCCCGTATTGTGGCTTCTTACCTTTGCATTGGTTGCTCATAGTAGACGAAAACAGCACTTTTGAAATTTCCAAAGCTGTTTCGCAGGGATCAGTGTTGGCCCCCCTACTGTGGAGGAACATAGCCTACGATGGGGTATTGCGATTAAAGCTACCAAAACAAGCCCAGGTAATAGGTTACGCCGATGACCTGCTACTAATAGGCTCAAATCGAGATCCGGCAACCATATTCAAACGGCTTAGTGTCGCCATGGAAATGGTACGCGCGTGGACTGCCAGAAACGACCTCTTGCTAGCACCAGAAAAAACTGACGCGGCATGGCTTTCAATCAGAAGGAGCGGCCGCACAAGTAGAGAAAGCCATAACCTTTATTGCTACGACATTCCCGTCAGAAAGTGAATCCGTTACCTAGGGTAACCTTGGAATCGAACAGATTTATGTCCCAACACGTTGAAACGGCACTTAGTATGGCCAAATCCGGTCAAAAAGCTTTCGACGCTATCATGTCTAATGTTGGGGGAGGCGGCGAGCACTCTAGGAGGCTCCTGTGTTTGGTGCTAAGGTCCAGGTTTTTATACGCCAAACCAGTATGGACCGCCACTTTACAGAGCCAACAAAATTGGGGCCGCCTTAGAAGCGCGCTCCGACCGTGCGCGTTCGGTATCAGCAGAGCATATGTGACTGTGTTAACAGATGCAGCAGGGGCCAATGCGTCCACCCCACCAGCCGACCTTCTACTCCAGAAGGTCGAGAGCGGAAAAGAATTCAATCTGACGTCATCGTGGCAGGACAACCTTACAGAGGCATGCATAAAAGTTTGTTACATAGCATACGGCCCGCCAGCTAGTGTTACATAGCATACGGCCCGCCAGCTAGGAAACACAAGCCTATGTACTGGTCGCATAAAAATATTGGCGAGTTACGGAAAGAAGTGAATCGCAAAAGAAGAGAGTTCATGAGAACCAGAACTGCCCGAGATGATATTGCTGCTGCAAAGTACGAGGATCTTCGCACGACTAGAAAGAAGATCAAATTCTATGGAAGGCAATTATTAAGGGAATGAGAGAAAAAGCCATATCAAACTACCTACAGTATGGATTACCGAAACGAACGCTGTATGGCGGTCGTAACAGAGGGAAGAACTTACAGCAAAAAATTGCGGCGTACCACAAGGCTCCATCCAGGGCCCGTTTCTCTGGAACCTCGTGTATCCCGGGATACTTCGTTTAAATATACCGCCGCAGACAGAAATCATTGGCTTCGCAGATGAATTGGCACTGACTCCGTTACCTGGGAGAAAAAACCGAATTTCAAAAAAAGATACAAAAATAAGACCGATAAAAGCAAGGATAAAAAACAGGAGAATCAAAAAAAATAAAACTGAGGGTGTAGTTCCGGAGCTTTGGATATACCGCAGGGGGGGTTTTTAGTCGGTGGGCCATACAGCCATCCATAGAGTACCACTTATACAGCAGCGAAGTCGTCCCAGGGAGCAGGTTTTTCTCTCCTAAGGAAAAAAAGGTTAGGTTAGGTTAGGTTAGGTTAGGTCTTCCCATCTCGTGGTGCCTACATAGAGAAATACAATAAACACAAAAAACCGGAGGAGCTTACCTCATTAAAAAAATGGCGCGGCACAAGGGGACGCGCTTAGTTCCCAAAAGGATAACAAGGATGAAACAGTCCCCAATCCCTTCGAGAAAAGGAACATCTTACAGCGAACTCCACCAACAAGGAGATCGAAAGAAGAAGTCGAATATGAAGAGTTTTTAACACCTAGGACAGGGGAGGAATTCAATCGGATCATAACAATGGATCCTGATGAAAGCTTTCTAGGAAATGCACAAGGGTTGAAGACACAATGAAGGGAATATAAAAGGCCCAATAGCGAGAACCCGGAATTATACGGGTGGGCTAGAGCGAGAGCAACCACGTTGACAAAACTGACAGACAAGGTTAAATGCGTCAAAACTGAAATTACCCTCAGATAGAACACAAAGAAGGGTATAAAAGAGTTGGTGCCGACGATTGACAGATTTACGAGGCAAATGGCTCCAGAATTGGCCAGTCTGGAAAAGAAAGTGCTGATGATGTTTGGGGACATAGAAGTCCTGCAGTTAGAACTGGCGGAGAAAAAAATAACCGATCTAGAAAATCAGCTAGCCCAACAACCAACAACCCTGCAAGAGCACGATGAAAAATCGTTGCACTGTCTTTAATAACTTAAATATTTTTTGGTGTTATTTTTCTCCAAACAAAACTATTTCAGAGTTCAAGACATACATATTAGAAGTTGAACAACGGATTAGAAAGAGACCGGACATAGTGCTGTGCGGAGACTATAACGCAAATATCTCTACGGCAAGTGGCAGAACAACTGATATGTTACTGAAAAAGGTATGTTACTGATGAAACTGGTTGCGGCAAAAGAACGCACGATGATATACCAATGAAAGGGACAAGCAAAAGACATCCGGCAAGAGATTCAAGATATAAGTTATCACTAGCACTACACCAATTACTCTGATGGCCAAAGAAATAGCACAAATGAAATTTAGCAGCAATGGTAAAGCGAATGGGAAAAAGATAATCGTAAGGCCAAGTGGACGAAACGACTGATAAAAGACATACACAAATGGATTAACAGAAAGCACGGAGAAGTGGACTATTATAATACACAGGCACTAGGAGGGCACGGATGCTACGAAGCTTATCTTCACAGATTCAAAATAACAGACACAGACAAATGTAGATACTGCGCAAAAGTAGTCACCGCAGAACACACCTTCTACTCCTGCACTCACTGGACACATTACCGAGAGATGACAGAAAACAACCTGAAGATGAAACTTACACCTGTTAACATAATCGACATCATGATAGAAACAGAAACTGGCTGGCACGAAATAACTAAGTTGTTTAAGGTCATACTAAAAACAAAAGAGAAAGATAAAACAGAAAGAAATAAACAAAACCAGTCAACATCTAGCACGCGAACAACAACCTAAACGCGTCCTAGCTACCTATTCCCGAAGCAATACTGCAAAGTGGTACCAGGAATAGGTAACAAATAATAATAGCCAAGGTGAGGTTTTTAGTGGGTCGGCGCCATCCGCCAACCCCACACACCAAGTGTGAAAGCAGATTTTCCTCACCTTCCGAAAAAAAAGGTTAGGTTAGGTTAGGTATTGCGGACGCAATGCGGGCAAACATACAAGAAATCGTAGGGCCTACACGCGAGGTGAAGACACTGAAGGACCTCAAACAAGTAATGATACGCGATCTGGACAACTCAGTGAAGAATGAGGATAATAAGACCTCCATTGAAGAAGTGCTCCAGCAAAAAATAGATGGCGCCGCAATCAAGATGCTATCCAAGATTACAGCGTCAATGCTGCTTCCGCCCCCCCTAGATGAGAGACTAATAGTCAAGAAGCATATAACCATCGGGTGGTTAAGGTGTCGCCTACAAAAACCTATGGGTATCAGGAGATGCGGCAAATGTTTGCGCTTCGGTCATGTTCCTCAAACATTCAAAGGTCCGGACCGATCTAAGCACTGCCGAAAGTGTGGCGAAGAAGGGCATATGTCCCCCAACTGCACAAGCGCCCCACGATGTATCGCTTGCCTGGATGGGGGGTACCAAAACTTTATCCACCTTGGGGGTAGCAAGGAATGTGAGGCATACCTACTAACTCTTTGCGATGCCTCAAAAAATCCTCCAAATTGATCTCAATCGATCACGGCTGGCACAGGGCCTGCTACAACAAACCCGTTCAGAGCTCGGGGTACAGGTCGTGATCGCCAGCGAGGTAAATGGGATCCGCACGAAAGACGCGGTCATTGCAGATAAAGATATAGCGATATGGGCAGACAAACGCATAAATATCATAAAGGCGTGGAGATGTTTCAACGGAGTGGTAGCTATTACTATTCACGGGAAGCAAGGTAAACTTACTATTTTCAGCTGCTACTGCTCGCCGAACATTAGCATAGGTGAGTGGAGAAGTTGGGCGACCCGCCTCGTGGACACGGTGGGGTTAATGAGAGGAAGAATAGTTCTGGGCGGCGATTTTAACGCGTATTCTCCAACGTGGGGGTCCTCAACAGACGAATCGCCGAGCTACGCGAGATCACGAATAGTCTTGGGCTCACCTCCATGTATGATGGCAATACCCCAACATGGAGCAGGCAGAATTATACCGGGCGGACGTATGCCACGTTTACGGATGCGTCTACATTACCTAGATGGAGTGTGTTCGAGTGTGCTACGGACAGCGACCACGCATACATTCTCATCTCCCTCGACAATTTGGTTTCAGGCCTAGCAGATCTACGACCGACACCATAATAAGGGTACGCCAGATAGCAAACGCGGCAAACTCTGGACCACTAAGAAAGCGCAAATACTGCATCGTGGTGGCCCTAGACATCAGAAATGCTTTTAACAGCATACCCTGGCCAGCAATAATCAGCGAACTCCGACACGGCAAGATTTTGCCGTACTTAATCACTATCTTAAGCTCCTACTTAAACAACCGCAGGCTCCACCTGGACGATGATGTTAGCATACCTATGACGCGTGGTATGCCCCAAGGGTTTGTGCTAGGTCCAACCTTATGAAACATTACATACGACCCAGTCCTTGAAATTTCACTACCGGAGGAAGTTACCCTCCGCTTTGCTGTTACCCCAGGCTTTGCTGACGACCTCGTATCACCATCAAAATAAGTGAGGCAATTAAATACCCTGAATTTATAATGGATTCCGGGAAGTACATGATGCGGCACATGGGACACGCCGCTGAAAAAGCTAAATAAGCACAAACGCCCTGAACTTGATACTTACAAATATTGGAGGAGGGGGAGAGACCGCAAGACTGGTGCTATGCACGGTAGATTGCTCGAGACTGCTCTACGCTGCACAGGCCTGGGCCGCAGCCTTGGACAGCCAGACTAACAGGGATAGGCTCAGAAGCGCACTTAGGAGATGTGCGCATAGAGTTTCTCGTGCCAATATCACCGTATCTACGCACTCCGCAGAAGTTTTAGCATCAACACCACGTGCAGACCTGCAACTCCAGCAGATCGTACATAAACGGGATGGAAACGCCTACGACATCAACCTGGACTGGCAGAGCAGATGGGACACCTCTCCCCTTGGTAGGTGGACCCATTGATGGTAGGCGCTTGGACCAACCGACAACATGCTGAGTGCAATTATTACCTAACGCGACTTATAACAGGGTACGGCGACTTCGGTTCATACCTGCAATGGATCCGCAAAACAGAGGTCTCGGACTGCCAACACTGTGGCAATGGGCCGAGCATACGCTGACCTTCTGCGACCGGTGGGATAAAGAAAGGGCTCTTATGACGGCAATCACAGGGACAACAGCCACCCCAGAAGAACTAGGCCAAGCAATGCTACGAACGCCGGAGAGCTGGAACGCAGTAGAGACATTCGCTGCATCGGTGCTTTGCACAAAAACTGGAAACGGGCCATAACATTAGGTCCGGGAGTCCTACCCGAAGTTATGCCATGACTGGCGATCCCGGGTAGGAACCAACTCCAAGTGGATAGGGGTTTAGTGGGTAGGGCGGCCTTGCACCTTCCGCCGTCAGTCACTCCGGCCATAAAAGCTTCCCCGAGACCACAATGAAAGAAAAAGGTTATGTTAGGTTAGGTTAGGTTAGGTTGGGTTAGGTTAGAACGACAGAATCAGAAATATTATAATTGCGATTACAACTAAAGCAAAAAAAGGCGATTATGAAAAAAGCAATTCAGTCAGCAAAAGATTTAGCATGGAGAAATTTATGTGATGAAGTAAATAATGACCCTTGGGGAAATGGACAAGATTGTAATGAAGAAAATAGGCTACTCACAGCAGACATTGGCCCTAGAAAAACAGCTCACAAGGGCATCTGATCTATTCCCAAAACACTCAGTGCAAAAATGGAAACGTATTATGATAGCAAAACATAATATTCCCAAATTTGCAATGGATGAACTGAAAATTGCGCAAAGCAAAATTAAAAACAAAAAGCACCAGGAAGTGACGGCATAACCGGAGAAATGTATAAATACGCTATACATAGTAACCCACAGGAAAATCTGGAAGCAATGAATAACTTGTTGTACGTTGGTAAATTTCCTCAACTTTTTCATATTTTTAAAGTTCAGGCTAGTACTAATTGCTAAACCTCCAAAGAACGGAGTCGTTGGATTTCGACCTCTGTGCATATTACCAACAGGTGCAAAAATTCTAGAGCATTTCTTGCAGATTAGACTAAGAGAGGAACTGAAAGAAAAACCAGATCTATGCGAAGATCAGTATGGCTATCGTACTGGCCTCTCTACTATAGACGCTCTGAGAAGGCGGCCAAAAATTACAGTTACAGGCACCGACGCTTATGTGCCCTAATAACGTTTGATATTAAAAACGCTTTTAATAGCGCCAATTGGAAATTAATAATCTAATGTTTACATAAAAGACTTATCTCATTCGTATGATTCAAGCTTATCTAAGCGATCGGTCAATTACCGTGGGAGATCACGAGATAAAAGTTACAAATGGCGTGCCACAAGGCTCCGTGTTAGGTCCTATTCTTTGGAATATTTTATATGATGATGTTGTGCGATGTAATAAAAATGAAAACTGCAAAATAATTGCTTACGTTGCTGACCTCACCCGAATCCTAAGAAGGATGGCCTTAAGAATTAGCAGAGCCTACACGACAGTGTTCGCAGAAGCAGCTATTGCAATTGCAAGACTGTCTCCCATTGACTTGATTATAAAAAACTGAGTTCTATAAATCTAGAATAAGCGAAACACATCCAGGAAACAACAAAAATGTTAACTGAACAACGGTGGAAAGAACAA
Source organism: Anaulacaspis nigra (assembly GCA_030264675.1). Taxonomy (NCBI): domain Eukaryota; kingdom Metazoa; phylum Arthropoda; class Insecta; order Coleoptera; family Staphylinidae; genus Anaulacaspis; species Anaulacaspis nigra. The sequence goes on along the minus strand of JARJDV010007330.1, from coordinate 3,723 downwards.
AATAACAAGGGCGAGTGGACAGAAAGGCTAATAAAAGATATAAACAAGTGGATAGCTTAACGCAATTCCTTAGCGGATACGGGGCGTTTTTCGCTTATCTATACAGATTCAAACTGAGAGATAATGACAAGTGTTTCTTTTGTGAACAAAAGGATGATGCAGCTCATACTGTGTTCATATGTCGAAAATGGGAAAATGAAAGATTCGCTAGAAAATGATATAGGTAGCATCTTAACTGAAGATAACATAATTACCACAATGTTAGAAAACGAGGAAAATGGCAAACAATCCAACGCTACGTCGATGACGTAATGAAAAAGAAAGAGATATATGAAAATGAATTAACCCAGTGACAGTGGGAAAAAATCCATTCCAACAATGGACCTGACGCCACAAGTCTACTCTTAATTTGACCTTTTACATGGTATGCCGAAATAGCGGTTCCTAAAAGGTACGTACTAAATTCCAGGGGGATGTTTTAGCGGGTAGAGGAACAACTCAACCCCGCACTGCCTCGCTAATATGGATTACGAAGGTTAGGTTAGGTTAAGCTAGATTAGGTAAGCTTAGGTTAGGTTAGGTTTGTGCGGAGCTCCGGTTCAATAGTGATATTTTGTGCGATAAGTGACCAATTTACTATAAAGAATAAGCAATTCTAATAGTACGGTTAGTGACGATTAAAACAACACCACGACTGTGAAAATCGGTTTACGGATGGTAAAGATATTTGCAGATATCTTTATAAAGCGTGCGCGTATAGAGAAAACACGCAGTGGCCATTTTACCGCGTGGCTACAGTTATACTACGTATAACAACAGTGTAGTGCACATGTGTCGAGTTAGTGGGGAGAAGAACAGAACGCCACCTACTTTACTGCGCCACTTACGGCAGAACGCCAAGCTAAGCTGATTCAGCGAGTGCAAAAGGTCCAACTACTCAGTAGCGCAGCGATAGAGCGGCCGCCTCCTAGACGGAGAACGCAGTTTTGCACCCGTGGAGGAGCGTCGTTTTTTCTCCAGGTTAGGTCCTTCTTCGGCAGTACCGACCGACTAAAGCGAGCAAAAGGCCCCAACCTCCGAGAAAGTTAGAAGAATTAAAACTCTAAATTCCAACTTAAATTTAGTTTAAATTGCCGCCAATACACTTCTAACGGCAAAGAGAACAAGCTATGTAGTGCAATCTAGTTACCTGCGTAGCGCAGAGTGTAGAGTGTCTGCATCCAAGTCGGGGGAATAGCGGGTTCAAGCCCAGAAGAGGTGTCGCTCATTTCCGGTGTTTCGGGGTTCTCTCAATCAAAATTACATCTAGAGGAAGACTGCAGTTAGTACGACATCTACCAGGAATTTAGCGCTGCCAAAAACCTTTATTTGAAATTTGAATTTAAAACTACCGCGCAAGCATACCAACCAGTCAAGAGAACAAGTGCAGCGGTATAAACCCAGTTGTCACTGTAGCCTAGAGTTAAAGTGCCCGCGTTCCGAACAGCACATCAGATGTTCAATCCTGTAGACCAGCCTCAGTAATATTTCAACATTTGCGGACTAAAAAAAATAACATCATACACTGGCAAGTAAAAGACCTAATAAACTTTAAATAACTGGTAATTTAGCCCCTACAACACAGTGAAGACATAATCGAACCAACGATATAATGGAGCATACCGGCGTGCTCAACTTGAACCAATTAAATTTTAAGTTATTTTGCCACTGTTTACATACATTTATCAAATTGTGCATAGTTCGGGAATTATTAGGACATGTTAGTCCTAAAGGTTGGGGATCTTTAGGACTTCCCATCTCGTGGGAATAACATGGAGACTTTATTTGCAAACAAACACAAAACTCAGAAGCCAACCTGCAACAAAAATGGCGCGTTGCTTGCAAATAGCAGCGAGTTAGGGAGGCAGAGGTCCCGTAGCACTGGAGACCAGAAACTGCGTCTGCCGTAAGAAACTCTTAGGTGAGTGCTATCACACCCGGGTAATGTCGCACTAATCTCAATGGTTGGTAGCGGCAATACCAAAGACTGGAAGCGCAACACTACCAGTACAGATATGCCGGCGATTAAGCGTGTAGAAGGCCCCACCGCTTTAGCGATACTGGACGGTATTGAGCAGGTAAAGAAACTTGTTTTCGACCTGGATGCGATTCATTGAGCGAAACACCAAAGTGGAGATTGAATCGGTGGCCTAACGTCTCAAGCAAACAGAGAACGATCGAGGACTGGATCGAAGGTCACAGACACACAAAACCCGAAATCCCTACATATGACGTGGACAGCTAGACTGAAACTACTAGCCAGCACAAGCAAGAACATGACCAGATCTGCTCTAGATGCAAGAAACAGATATCAGACGAAGAAGAAGCCATGTACAATCTCACACGACTGGTTGAAAACGAACATGCATCGGTCACAGACGTCATAGATCGCGATTGGCCAAAGAGTGGCTTCCGAAACATAACCGAGAAGCGCAGTAACCCTTTTAAAACCGACTGCATGGTCATTGTTGCGGGGAGCGGCCGAGCGGCCGACAGAGTGCTCGGATTCAGAAGCTGGATAGGCGATATGACTAAGCCTGGCGACTGGGACGTGGCGGACTACACAGTTAAAGGCAAGAAGGGCATAATTGGAATAAAGAGAACTTTCTTTTTAAGAACAACCAACAAGACACTTCCCGAAAATTTTGAACTTGTTAGTGTCCATGTGAAAGAGCTCGGCGTCCAACACTTCTCGCCTGCCGGGGCGGAAGATATCTCGTAGGATTGTTGCGCAAAGTAGCGGAGCGAGCCGGGCAGGACTAAATGGTATTTTGTTTTTGCCGCCCAAAACGGATAGCCCTAACGAACCCAAAACAGGTACCACTTATGCCGAAAGAGCGACGCGAGCCCGTAGTGATGCCATAGCCATCAAGGTTGAGAGCATAATGTACGGGCAGGTGGCACGAATACTGCGAAATGAGCTGCCCTCTGAGCTGTAAGCAAACATACAATCAGCGCGACAGGGTCGCAATGGCGAGCTGCGGATTGAGATGAAGAAAGGCTGCAAAACCACTGACCGAGTCCGAGCCAACATACAGGACATTGGAGAAAGCAACGAGGTACGCAGACTTAGACACAGCAAGCAGGTATTAGTAAGAGACCTCGATGACTCCGCGGAAGTCGACGATATCCAGACGGCCATCTAGGCGGTGCTAGATAGAAAGCTCGACAAAACTAGCCTACGGAAACTATCGCGAATCACAGCGTCTGTGCTACTACGACCGGAGACCCCAGAAAAATTAATTGGCAAAAAGAGAATCTCCATCGGTTGTCTTAGATGCAGGGTCCAGGCTCAAACTGGCACAATGAAATGCGGGAGGTGCCTAAGGTTTGGCCACTCCTCATCAAGGAATTTTCCCAGATAGATGGAAAATAGCGAATTTAGTCCTGATCCCCAAACCAGGTAGGGCGCCGACAACAAAACAATCATATCGACCCATCTGTTTGCTCGACGGGGCAGCAAAAGTTTTTGAGGGTGTATTAGCACTCCGGTTAATAACTGAAATTTCGGAACGTGGCGGCCTGTCAGACGAACAGTACGGCTTCAGAGTGGGTAGGAATACCAAAAACGCGATCCAAAGGGTACGCCAAATAGAAGAGAGGGCGAACAGCGCCCCCCTAAGGAGGAGAAGGCATTGCATCGCAGCGTTACTTGACGTACGCAACGCCTTCAATAGCATTCCT